>JARGCV010000111.1:0-147500 GCA_034064705.1 Bothrops alternatus | reverse complement strand
ACACATTTCTGCATAGGTATAATCACTTGAAGAAATCTGACAAAGAGTCTCCTTTGTTCCTGATGTTTCTTGATTATATCCAATAGCTGCTCAAGCAGTACTCATTGGCCTTTGAATTTTCTGAAGCTTATTTGACCATGCTGCATGACAGCACTCAAATCTCACTGTTTGGTACTTTCCTCTTCAATTTTGCATATCAGAGAGTAAAGCAAAGCCCAGAATTTGCCATCAGAAAAAATATTCAGCTAGGTGATGAGAAAAACCTGAAATTTCCTTCTGTTTGGGATTGGTCCCTTCACCTCACAGTGCGGGACCACCTGCACTTTCACAACCCCCTGGAAATTGGGAAGAACACACCCTTTGTGTGCAACCAGACCATGGAAAGCTTTAAATGATCAAAAAAGAACTATAGCTCAATCCCCGTCTTCCCTCAACAAACAAGACTTTCTTCCCCTTTGCATTACATTACAACTGGGTGGCCCAGTATTGCAGCAGTAGGAAATGTGTAGACACAATAATGCCTTACCTTTGTCCTATTGTTGAATGATTGGAAAATTATCTGCACATGTACAGTAACTGTGGTTAGTACTGTTTAGGAGTCAAGAAGTGGCCAAGAATAAGCTTTAACACATTTTAAATGTTAACAATGCATATGTTATCAATGATCACACTCTTTTAATAAAAATGCATGCTAAATGATACTATTAACTATCTTCTCCAACTGCATATTAGTTTCTCTTAACAATATTTATCTATTTATTTATCACATTTATACAGCTGCCTACTTCACACTGGGCATCATACAATGAAACAAATAATGAAAAACATTATAAAATGACTCAAAACACATAATTTAACAGTAATAAGAACAAAGTTGTAAGAGGGTTAATGTCAGAATTTGTTAAACTTGGTGTAGCCCATGAGTGGGCTCCTTGCTGCCTTGGAATATCCAGGTCTGATGAATGAAACACATTTTTTAATCTATGTATGAGCAAATGTATTAACAATAGTGATTTTCAAGATCATTACATCAATACTTTCTAGCAACTGAAAACCATGAAATGTGACCTTGTACTCATTGTGCAAGCATAAAATGTTTATGAGACATTGATGTGATGGTTTTATAATGAGTATATTGAGACATTTCAGATTAAAAGAAATTCCAAAAATCAATTGGTAGAATTCTGAGATTGGAGATTGCATATGATACATATGTATATTTTTCAGACTCAGGGCACTAAATTCAGAATAATATTCTTCACTGTCAGAAATGACAACATTGTATGATCAATATATATTGGACTGGACAAGTTAATTCTTACTACTAAGGACTAATAATGCTTAGATAAGTTTTGCCATTGTAGAGCTCTAAGTATTATTAGAGATATAAAGATATTAAGATATTACTTTAGGAGCACCCTTGGTGCTTGGCTTGGTTGTTTTCTTACAGATAATTCATTTCCCAAACTAAGTAACATCATTAATGCTAGACATTATCAGAATTAGCACTGATGATGTTACCTAGTTTGGGTAATGAAACGTCTACAAGAAAACAATCATGCTCAGAGAGTACCAAGTACCTCACATTTCAACCCCGAGCTACAATCTCCTTTATTGATATTACTAATGCTTATGCCTTAATTTCTACCATAGAGAAAAATGAGCTTTGCTTCAGATAAATAACTTGCTTTCTGTTCTTTATTTCTCAGACATATCATATTGGTCACATTCCATTATTACTATTCTCTTTCCAAACTTTTATATACTGCTATCTTTCTGATCATAAGAAACTGGCAAAATATTAATCAATAGGTATTTGTTGTTTCCATCTGCATTCATAACTTTATGCTTCTTTTTTAGTTATGGAGAACCAAACCAAAGTGGAACAATTCATTTTGCTGGGACTAAAGAATGATTTGCAATTCCAGTATATAACATTTGGAATTTTTCTTCTGTTGTACTTGGCCACATTAATGGGGAATGGAGCGGTTGTGATGGTAGCTTTAGCTGAGCCTCACCTTCACAAACCCATGTATTTTTCCTTGGAAATCTTTCCTGCCTTGACATCATTCACTCCACAGTAACTATTCCAAAGATGCTACAAGGATTTCTAGTAGAGCTACAAACCATCTCCTTCAATGGCTGCATGGTCCAGCTCTTCTACTTCATGGGTGGAACTGAAGGCATACTTCTTGGAATCATGGTCTATGATCGCTATGTTGCAATATGCAACCCTTTGCGCTATACTCTCATCATGAGAAAAGATATCTGTATCTTAATGGCAATAGCTGCCTGGTCTATGGCCTTTTTCCATGCCTTGATACATGCAATCATGACTGCTCATCTTCCTTTCTGTGGACCAAATATAATTGAGCACTTTATCTGTGACATCAAGCCTTTGTTAAAACTGGCCTACACCTCAATCTCATGCTCCTCAGTATTGTAACCAGCTGTGTTGTTATGAGTCCTTTTATCTTCATACTCTTCTCCTACTTTTATATTATTACTTACCTTCTCTTTAAAGTGCAATCCAAAAGTGGTTGGCAAAACGCCTTGTCCACTCGTGGATTCCATCTAATTGTAGTGGCTTTAGTCTATGTTCCTGTGCTTTTCAATTACATGCTTCCCAGTTTGGGTACATCCTCTCAGCAAGACATGACAATAACACTCATATATAGTGCAGTTACTCCAGTACTGAACCCATTTATTTATACCCTGAGAAACAAGGAAGTTAAAATGACATTGAAAGTGATTTTTGGCAGAAAAATATTCACTTTTTGGTAAAATAAGATGATCTGATGATCTCTCTCTCTCTCTCTCTCTCTCTCTCTCTCTCTCTCTCTCTCTCTCTCTCTCTCTCTCTCTCTCTCTCTCTCTCTCTCTCTCTCTCTCTCTCTCTCTCTCTCTCTCTCTCCCTCCCTCCCTCCCTCCCTCCCTCTCTCTCTCTCTCTGGTGAACATCTAACTCCCACAATACTGTCTTATAGTTAAGTATATTAAATATGGCTGTATTATTATTATCTTTCTCATATGTTCCTCTACCTTCTCTTATTGGTATCATTATTATGATTATTGTTACTTTGTTATTATGATTATTGTTCCTTTGTTTTTTTTTTTTTTGTTTTTTTTTGCATGTACACCAAGAGCTTATGTACCGGAAACAAATTCCTTGGGAGTCTAATCGGCCAAATATAGTTTTGTATTCTAAATGAATAATGTACTTTTTAAATATAGGTAGTATTTTACCAAATTACTTTCATGTACACCCCCTCTGTCACAGTTCTTATTTATATTGGTTTGGCCTATTATCATAGCAGATTGTTTTGATTATCAGTCAGGAAGAGCATTGTGGTACTGTTCCAGTGCCTTGGGTAATTAACCGTAGTCTTTAAAAATATACTTATTGATGGGACAAATAGTTTACATTTTAAAATTCAAAATATTTACTCACACAGGAGCATGCTACTCTGTGGATTGCACCTTCTTTTCTCCAGTGACAGCTAAGAATATTTCATAAACATGATGAACTCAAAAAAAATCACTGGAATACATTCTAGTAAGACAGTTTATTCTTACAATCCAACTAAATACATTTAAGAAATAAACTGTCATAGTTTATCTCCTGCTTCTTAAAATATACACAATTCAAATTTCTATCTTCAAATTTCATTCTTGACTGGGCAAGAAATTTTCTAAAGGTATGAACTAGCTGAATATCTAAAAGAAATAGATATTTGATGTGGGTGTGTTACCAGGATGTATTTTTATTTTCCATCATGGAGATGTGTAAGTATCCCTTTTTGAAGTATCTTAACAATGGATAAACCCAACTGGGGTTACTTGTAAACATGATGAAATAATTTAAACGTATTCTTAAGTAATAAAATAATTGTACTTATTCTGTTTATTCAATTTAATATAACATGTTCTGGCTTTGCTTTTTTTTTTTTGAGTGATCAAAGCTATTACTAATATTACAAAAGAAAAACAGACCTAAAAACTCAGAACTCCATACACGCGCGTGCGCGCGTGCGCGCATACACACACACACACACACACACACGTATGCATGTAACTGTATGGTATATATTTTATATTATTAATTCAGAGTAGAATTTCAGATGCATCTGGTGGAAGAAAAATCCTTCTCAGCCTTTGTGCAAGACAACAGAGATGGAGGCTTCCCTTCAGGAAGAAATAATAAACTAATTTTACAATTGTCTTTTCATATTAATCTCTCTCTCTCTCTCTCTCTCTCTCTCTCTCTCTCTCTCTCTCTCTCTGTGTGTGTGTGTGTGTATGTGTATGTGTATGCATCATATAAAAATGTGTATTTCTAAGGTTATCTAATTGGTGGCATTTTATTATTAACTAGATTAAATGAAGAATTCTTTTTGGTACAGTTTGCATTAACATGTAACATTTTTAAAATTGGAAATTTCTTGATCATGATCTTCCTGTATAACATATATGTCAATATTTTTAGCCAGCTAGTGTTGTGCTGATAAATGTATAGCAACCAGTCCTCTTACCATGCTGCACAGAAAGCATCCTAGCATGCTAGAATTACAATTTAGCAATATTCTCAAGCTAAAAAAATAACAATATTCTCTTGTGACCCATATAAGTCATTTCTAGGACATCACTGCAGGCATTCATAAGACATTAATAAGATAATAATTAATAAGACATTAATAATAGAATATTGAATTTTATGAATTCAGAATGATCTTCAATTTCTCTTTATGAGCTGTTGTGAAATAATTGAAATTTGATGGATAAAAGAGATGACTACATATAATTGGGTATTAGTTCTCTAACTTTGCTTGGAAAGCTAAAATAGTTTATATCAAATATTTTATTACTTCCTTATCTATTATTAAATATCACAATTTCTGCTACTGCTGAATTGTTTGCAGTTTTAATTGTTGCTAGCACATCTTAGGGACAACAAAGTGAGCAACAATAAGTTCTTACTATTAAAAGCAACCAAGTAAGTTGTACACTATCTATTATAAAAGAGAGAAGTTTATTTAATAAAATAAGATGGGGGTAAATTAGATTAATTTATTATCTTTCTCTAATCCACAGTTGTTTCTCTTTGTAAGTTATTTTGCTCTGATAAGGTCTATTTGTGTAACAGCAGGCAATAGCATGCTAGTCAAAGAATAAGAAGAAATTAACACATTCCAAAAAAGTCTGATAGAACAGCTACTCTACATAAAAAACAAATTCATTTCTCCATGTCAAAACACTGCTGAGGTTGGTATCCTGTTGGTGGCTTTTGACATGTGTTTAACGTAGGTTGAAGTTTGATGCCTTCTAGTGAGTTTTTGATTTCTGGTGACTACCTGGACAAACCCCTGCTGTTTTCTTGGCAATTTTTTTTTCAAAAGTGATTTGCCATTGCTTCCTTCCTAGGACTGAGAGTGACTGACCCAAGACCACCCAACTGGTTTTATATCTAAAGTGGGGCTAGAACCTATGGTATCCCAGATTTTAGCCTGGTGGTTTAACTACCTCACCAAAGTGGCTTTCTGTTGCTGTTAATGTGTATGAATTGTACCAGTTATGCTACAATTGGTTAAGTGGATAGATATCATTTTGTAAAATTATATGGGTATTCCCTGCATTGAGATAAGCAGGAACTAGATTCTAATCATCACAATAAGCACCAGATAATGACATGGCAATAAAAAAAGAAATACCCCAATCAACACATCCTGCCCAAATACATAAAAGGATATTTGTAAAAGCAGCTTCATATAAATAGGCAACTGCCCTCACTATCCATGCCAAGGCACTGATAATAATACCCAGACTTTTAATAAAATATTTGCAGGAAGAATGAGCTTAGAGAAAAAGTCAATCCAGAGCTATATTCATTCTACACTAATGCTACCTATGTTGTATGAACTCAATGTTTATGAATGAATATTATTTCACATTTTGTAAATAATATCAGATCTGTGATAGATTACAACTGCATGGACCAACATTGAAGAAATAGGAAGCACATAGGTGCAATAATGATTTTCCTTTATGCTACTGTTGAATGATTAGGAAATTGTCTGCATATGTAATTGTTGGTAGTACAACCTAGGAATCAAGAAGTCATCAAGAATAAGCTCTAAGGCACATGAAATAATAAAAGGTTATCATTGACCACCCTTTAATAAAGCAAGATGGATGTTAAATAAGATTAACTAATTATCTGTAGCTGTTGATTAATTTCTCTTACCATATGTATGCATGTTTGTATGTATATCACATGTTCATATGGCTGGCCATATCACACAAATTGACTCTGTGCAGTGTGCAATAAAAATATTAAAACACTACTTTAAAAAATTAATTAAACATGAGCAAAAACAATATTGTGAAAGGGTCAAAATTAGAATATTATATATGTGCAGGTTCCTTGCTGCTTTGGAATCCTCTGGTCTGATGAAAGAACCTTTTTTAAAAAATCTATGTACTAGCAAGTCTATTTCTTTGAAATTAACATTAGTGAAATGAAAATGAAAATAATAAAAGTTATCTCATAGGCAATGCACAAGTAGAAAGTGTTTATGAAATGTTTATATGATAGTTCTATGATGGGCAAATTGAAACATGTTTCAGATTAAATACAATTCCACAAACTTCATTGGAAGAATTATGGGATTGGGTTTTCCATATGAAATACTGTAGAAGTTCATCTTTTAGACTCAAGGCACAGAATTTAAAGTAGCATCCTAACATTATATGATCAATTTAATTCTTACTAATAAGGTTTGATAATGTATGCATGGGTTTTGCCACTGTAGAGCTTTAACTATTTCTGTTACATCATTTATATAAATACTTAACACCTCATCTCAATTTTTACCATAGAGAGGAGTGAGTTTTGCTTCAGATAAGTAGCTTGTTATATATTCATTATTTCTGTTGCCGAGCTTGATATACTTCTTTGTGATCATACGAAACTGGAAAAACACTAATCAACACTTATTTATTATTTCTATCCACATTTACACATTTCTGCTTCCTTTTTAGTTATGGAGAACCAAACTAAGGTGGAACAATTCATCTTGCTGGGACTAAAGAATGATTTGGAACTTCAGTATGGAATTTTTGGAATTTTTCTTCTGTTGTATATGACCACATTAGTAGGCAATGGTACTATTGTGATTGTAGTTTTAACTGAACCTCGCCTTCACAAACCCATGTATTTTTTCCTTGGAAATCTTTCCTGCCTTGACATCATCTATTCCACAGTAACTGTTCCAAAGATGCTACAAGGATTTCTAGTAGAGCTACAAACCATCTCCTTCAATGGCTGCATGATCCAGCTCTTCTTCTTCTACTTCATGGGTGGAACTGAAGGCATACTTCTTGGAATCATGGCCTATGATCGCTATGTTGCAATATGCAACCCTTTGCGCTATACTCTCATCATGAGAAAAGATGTCTGTATCTTAATGGCAATAGCTGCCTGGTCTATGGCCTTTTTCCATGCCTTGATGCATGCAGTCATGACTGCTCGCCTTCCCTTCTGTGGACCAAATATAATTGAACACTTTATCTGTGACATCAAACCATTGTTAAAACTGGCCTGTGGAAAGATACACCTCAATCTCATGCTCCTCAGTATCATTACCAGCGGTATTGCCATATTACCTTTTATCTTCATACTCTTCTCATACCTTTATATTATTACTTACCTTCTCTTTAAAATGACATCTCAGGTTGGTCGGCAAAAAGCCTTCTCTACTTGTGGATCCCACATAATTGTAGTAATTTTAGTCTATATTCCTGTGTTATTTAACTACATGCTTCCCAGTTTGGGTACCTCCTCACAACAAGACATGATAATAACACTTATTTATAGTGCATTTATCCCAATTTTGAACCCCTTTATTTATACCCTGAGAAACCAGGAAGTTAAAATGATGATTTTTGGCAGAAAGATATTCACTTTCTGGTGAAAAGAATGATGATCTCTTTGTGTATATGTCTATATATAATGTATGTCTGGAAATGAATTTTTGAATTCTCCTATTTCAGATATATGAACAAAATTGTAAGAGATTTAATACAAGATTATTATTATGTTTTATGGTATGTTAGGGAGACACATTTAATTTGATAAATATTTTATTGGTCATTTAGGCAGATATTTAACTATTTTTGTTGTGCATTGTGTTAATTATTCTAGTTTATGTTGAAATTTATGAGAATCACACAAGCATGACTTTTATGAAAATGTTACCTAGTATATAACAGAGAAATATCTTCGGTTTACTCTCATTTCAAAATGGGATGTTTAATTCTTATATCAAAGTAAAATATTTCCTACTTCACCATGCTAAATCTAAATTCAGGAACACTATCATTCTTCCCTTTCATTAAATTTGAAGTGCGCAAATATGCTCTTCTACATATAATAAAATATATTGTTTATACTGAAGTTTTATGGATATCCTCAGGTTACTTTGAAAAAAAAATCAAAAATATAATTAAAGACACAATTGAGATGAAATTTAAAGCCCCATTTGCCAATGGTTGTCTTTAATTGTTTGTGGCTATTTTTGATCTAATCAAAATAGAGATGGAAGGGATCTTGGAAGTCTTCTAGTCCAGTGCCCTGCTGAAGCAGGAGATCCTATACCATTTCAGACAAACAAGTGTCCAGTGTCTTCTTAAAAACCTCCTGTGTTGAAGCACCTACAACTTCTGATGGCAAGTGGTTTCACTGTTCCATCCATTGTTTCTTGTCCTACCTACAGGTGTTTTGCTAAATAAGTTGACTCCCTCCTCTTTGTGGCAACCTCTCAAATACTGGAATACTGCTATCAATATCCCTAGTCCTTCTTTTCTCTAGATTAGCCAAATCCAAATCCTGCAACCATTCTTCATATATTTTTAGTCTCCAGGCCTTTAATCATCTTAATTGCTCTTTCTTACACTTTTTCCAAAGTCTCAACATGTTTTTTGTAATGTGGTGACTGAAACTGAATGCAGTATTCCAGATGTGATCTTACTAAGGCTTTATAAAGCAGTATGAATACTTAATGTAATTTTGATTCTATACTTCTCTTTATACAACCAAGGATTGTATTAGTTTTTTTGTCTGCTGCTGCACACTACTGACTCAGGTTTAAGTGATCATCCACTAGACCAATGGTTCTCAACCTTTCTGAAGCCGTGACCCCTTAATGCGGTTCCTCATGTTGTGGTGACCCCCAACCATAAAATTACTTTCGTTGCTATTTCATAACTGTTATTTTGCTACTGTTATGAATTGCAATGTAAATAACTGATATGCAGAATGTATTTCCATTGTTACAAATTGAACATAATTAAAGCATAGCGATTAAAAAAACACAATATGTAATTGTATATTGTTAAATATTTATTTCTAATTACAAATACATGAAATTTTGTCTTGAAGCATGGTGTAGCATGGGTAACAGTCTTAATATAACAGCAGTGAACTACATTGCTACATTTTTAAACAGTATGTCTAAGAAGCCAATGTCAGTGCGAGGGTTGAGATTGCTTCCTTCGCACCAGATCAGCAATTCTCGGGGCAGTCTTTGCAAGAACACAACGAAGATCATCTTCCACAACAAGTCTACTTCTGTATTTAGACTTGATAACCAACAAGCTGGAAAACCCTGTTTCACAAAGATATGTTGTTGGAAATGGAAGAAGAAGGCGCAACACAGTCTCAGACAGAACAGGATATGACTCCAAACATTTGATCCAGAATTTTGTAACTGGCATTGTAGAGAAATCAGTTCTCGCTGCATCGCTGTAAATAAGTTCAATGAACTCCTCTTGTGCTGTCTCAGGAACATTTTCAACTTTGACTGTGAATGGGCTTCTGGCAAGTGCAAAGGGAGTATCAGGTAGATTTGGAAAGTACGATGAAATTTCATATGCCAGCATGTGCAAGTGTTCTTTCACAGAAATGATCATTGTAATTCTTTTGTCTTGTTCAATGTCATGCTACTCAAAGAAAGCAGATAAGGTAGGCAACATGTAATTTTTTTTTTCATCCATTTTCTTCTGCCAAAGCTGAAATCTCATTTGGAATGATTGGATCTTTTCAGACAAATCGAGGCACGTTGCATTTGGTCCTTGCAGAGATAAATTTAACTCATTCAAGATGGTAAAGATGTCGATATTTTCGACTTCCGGTGGCTCCGCCGGCGCCGCTAGAGTCTCCTCTGTGAGGCTCCGTTCCCTGGGTCTGTAAAGCCGCAAAAAACAGCGCACATCAGCTGTTTTTTTTGCGGTGAAAAATCCCCTCTTCGGGCAAAGAAGAGGTGTAGAGCATCAGGAGCAGGGTTGAGCACCTCTTAAATCCCTGAAAAAGTTTTCAGGGATCAAGAGTGGTAGCTCCCTAATCTCCTGAGAACGCTCCTGCCCAGAGACGCTTCTGTCATCAGACAGAGAAAGACGCCGCGACCGCTTCTGCTTATAAAAATAGATCACAAGAGAGACTATAAGCAGACTGAGTGAATACAGGAGTTCTTAATGGATTGCAAGTATTTTTTTATTGTTTTCTGGCTATACATTTCTAACTTCTACAATCAACATAATGCTTTCAAAATGGCGTATAGCTTTCACTGCTTTCACTGTTAAAGGAAAGTGTTTGAAAGTGAAAGTGAATTCTCCATTTTTTTCCTCTCTCCTTGTTCTCGTAAGCGAAGCTAGAGAGACGGTGGTAGGAATTGTATTAAAGCCAGTGTGATTGTTTTAAATTTAAAATGGAGTGGAATTTACATTCAAATGTTAAACTTATTTTGGATCGTATTGATGAATCTCAAGAAGAAAGGCGTGTAATAGTGAAAGAGATTAAAGCAATACTGAAAGAGACCATTACAGAAATATTAACCAGATTCTTTTTTCCAAATGAAACTGATTTACAACCGACTGCTGAATATTTTATAGTGCAATCTAAACAAGAAGAAGAACAAGAACAAGAAGAAGACAGTACTGAGAATAAAGAGAATAAAGGGAAATGGATCTTGCTTGATAAACAGTTCATCTATGGAGTGGAGGAAGAGGATTTGTTTCAAGAAAGGAGGGGATGGTTATCCCTTTTAGATAAGCAGCAAGAAGAGGATTTAATTGAGAAAAAAGAGACATTGATTCAGTTTAAGAAGCAACTTACTTATGGGCCTGAAGATTGGGAAAAGCAAAGACAGAGATTTGAATTGTTATCTCAACAAAAGTTTATGGCCAAGAGTAACAGAGGACTAATGCAAAGGTTAAGATGGTTTATTTGGACTCAAATGATATTGCAAGTAAAGAAGAGAGACTTATTATTTGGAAGGGAGGCGTCGTTATGGAGGTTTACCTGGTTAAAGAAAAAACCTAGAATTCGACTGAAGGAGTGAAATTTAAAACTGTATGCAGGAATTATGGGTAATTCAAAATTATGGACTGATTTAAGGACTAAGATTATGAGTAAGATGTAAGAGAAGATGATTAATGGAAGATATAATTAAATTGATGAAGAATGTATTTGTTCTGAAATGATCTAGGTTTGACATTAGATTGATTGATTGATTGATGGGATAGATAAGCATTATGTGATTTGATAAGGTTGAAGGAATGTAAGTTAGAATTGGAATAAATAGATTGTATTTGTTATGGAGGTTTATTTGACAGATGAGAAAGCCCTGAAGTCGATTGAAGAAGTGAAATTTAAAATTAAATGTAAGGAATTAAGGCTAATCTAAGATTATGGGCTGAATTAAAGACCAATTTTATAAGTAAGATGTAAGAGAGGATGTTTAATGGAAGATATGATATTATTTGTTTATTTTTCTAAAAAGATGAATTTTTTTTTATTTGATGTTCAATGGTTTGAAAGAGGTTGATTACTGGAAGATGTATATAAAACTTGATTGTTTGGGCGATTTTATATAACCTCTCAATGGATTGAAGTGATTTAAGGTTTGACTTAGATTGATGGTTTAGATATGTAAATGAAAATTATTATTCTTAACAAGATGATTTGTTTGTTTTGTTTAATGGATTGAAATGATTTAGAGATTGTATATAGTATATAGTTTAAAATTCTTGTTAGGATTATATAATAATTTTGTTTGATGTAGTGGGTTTTCTTTTGTTTTACCCTGTACTCACTCTGGGAAGTCGGGGGGGAGGGCTAGGGAGGGTTTATAATTTTATATATGATGTTTTCTCAACTGTAATTGGGGTGGATGTAAGAATATGTAATTACTGTCATTAAGGGGTTGCTCGGGTGGCCTCTGGGCACCACATCTGTTGGAAAGAGGAAGGAGGAGTGAAGGCTGATGTAAGTGGAAGCTGATAAGAAGGGGGAAGAGTAGGACGGAGATAAGGAAGGAGGGAGGAAAGTAGAAAGAAAGTACAAAGAAAGTTGGTAAGAGGGGGGATGAGTAAGGAGGGTGGAATATAGAGAAGTAGAGAAGGAGGGAGGAAAGTAGGTAGTTAGTTGGTAAGTGAGGGGGGAAGGCTAGGGTTGGGGGGGATGTGGTGGTGGGGGTACCGAGCAGTAATGTTAATTGTGTGGTATGATTATTTTCAGTTGAGTTATTAGTATTAGATGTATTGAAAAATGTATTTATGTTTTGTTTATGGATGATTGTTTATTTTAACACTATGATTTGATTTGAGTAGTTTCTTCTTTCTGTAAAAATTAAAAAAATTAATAAAATATATTTTTTAAAAAAAAAAGATGGCAAAGATGTCAACCAAGTAAGCTATTTTCTGCAGTTCGCTGTTATCACTGAAAAGCGCCTCGAAGTGTGGTCTTGCTTTCTGACTAAAAAACGTTTTGAGTTCATCACAAAGCTCAAAAACACGTTTTAAAACTTTTCCTTTCAACAACCATCTCACTTCAGTGTCAAATAGCAGAGCTTTGTTTAGCGCATCCAGCTCATTGCACAGTTGTGAAAACAGTCATGTGTTTAAACTGCTTGCCTTTACAAAGTTGACAGAATTTATGACGCTTTTCATTACTTCTCGTAACTCTTGTGGCAGCGTCTTTGTTGCTAATATTTTCCGATGAATCATGCAGTGAGTTCCGATGACTTTTGGTGACTCATTCAGTACCAAACGTTGAAATCCAGATCTACATCCTAGCATAGCTGGAGCACCATCTGTGCAAATACCACAAACCTTTTCCCAAGATATTTTATGCTCTTTCAGAAATGCACCAACTGTGTCAAATACATCACGTGCAGTAGTTGTCATTTCCAGAGGTTTGCAAAACAGAAACTCATCTTTAAAGTCGCCATCGTTAATATACCTCACGTAAACCAGTAACTGGGAACAGCTTGCAACATCTGTAGATTCATCAAGCTGGATACTAAATATTGGAAGTAGAGCAGATTTCATTTCTTTGATTACCTAAGCAAGAATATCAGCAGCCATGTCATCTATTATTCTGCATTCAGTGTCATTGGACAAGGAAACTGCACTCAATTTAGTCACAGATTCATCTCCAAACATAAGTCGAACAATGTCTTTGGTCGATGGCAACAGTAACTCCTCACCAATGGTGTGAGGTTTCATCGCTCTGGCAATTCTGCATGAAACCAAATATGAAGCTTCAATGGCTGCTTCGCTTTGTTTATGGTACTTTCCACCAGTGTCAAGTCTGGCCTTCTTGAGTCCATCAGCCTTGCATCTAAAATACTTTGCATACTTGTCAGCAAAGCTCGGGTGCTTGGTCTCAAAATGCCGTTTTAGTTTGTTCGGCTTCATGGATTCTGCTGACAGGACTTCATAGCAAATCACACATTGTGGCTTCTCTTTTCCAGCCACAATTATTGATGTAAAACCGTACTGTAGAAAAGCCTCACAATATTTTCTTTTCTTAATGTTCCTCTCAACATGATCCATCGTCATGGGTTGGTTTGCTAATGTAAGTAATGTATAACAATAGCTTTAATAACACAAAAGGTTATACATGGCGTACTCCTGGCAATATAGTACATTAAAGTGTCCCATGGTTTACCATTCTCTGTGTTGCTTTTTAGTTACATGCATGTTACTGTAACCCGGAGTTTCTTGACCTTGGCAACTGTAAGGCATGTGGACTTCAACTCCCAGAATTCCCCAGCCAGCAATGTATAACCCAAAATGCATGGTTATAGTTATCTTTGAATCCAGTCTTTGCAAAGCAACATTTATGGCACAGCCTGTGTCTCAAACAAGTCATTTTGGGGCATACAGGAATCTATGGTCTGCCACAGGAATTTTAAACCTTGGCACAGGGTTTCTGAACCTTGGCAACTGTAAGGCATGTGGACTTCAAATCCCAGAATTCTGGGAGTTGAAGTTCACAAGTGTTAAAGTTGCCAAGGTTCAGAACCCCTGGCCTACTAATATGACTGAACATACATGGAATATCCTCCTCTTCTTCTTTCAAGGAAACCTGGTTTCGACTTGTCCTTAGGAAAGCCATAGTCTGCTCCGGTCCTGACTCGAAAGCCCCTTGGACCTAGAGCAGGCAAGCACCCAGCCACCTGAGGGAAGCTTGGGGTCTTCAGCCTCCTGTCACTCCCTTCAGACCTGGATCCTGAAGAGGAGGTGGACAGACTTCACCAGCCTGTGGTAAGAAGGCCACAAAATAAACCAGACAAGCCCAGCAGCCCTTCAGTGTCTCGCTTGCGGAGGACACCACAAGCAAACGGACTGCCAGTTCCACTCTGCCATTTTCCAGGCATGTGGTAAGCAAGGCCACATTGCCACCATTTTTTGGGGTCGCCAGCAGGTGCAACCTCATGGAGAATTCCTTCAGAAAGGTACCAGGGTCCCCAGCCAACACAGGGTGTGTTTCTGTGCGTCACGTAGAAGCATTTTGTGGACAAGGACACACAAGCCCCTTAAACAGAAACTTTACATTGATGTGAAGTTACAAGGGGTTCCCTTATCAATGGAGCTGGACACTGGGTACACTCTAATGATCATTTCACATAATACCTTTAAAAAGATTTGCAGCAGTAGTGGCCTTCATGTCAAACTCAGGCCATTGAACTTAATTCTTACTGACTTTCAAAATTCAAGGGTTAATGTACTTGGAGAAGCCACACTCAAGGTGCAGTGTAAGGCTTTCCAAGGCCTATTAGATGTGGTGGTTGTTGGGGGTGATCGTATGAGTCTAATTGGACTCAATTGGTTCGAGGCCCTGGGAATCCAGGTAACTGACCTACACAGCCTTCAAACTCCAGGAATTGCAGAAATCTGCAGAGAGTTTGTGGATGTGTTTAGTTAAGAGCTTGGTTCATACAAGGGGCCTCCCATTGCCCTGCGATTAGACCCCAACATCACAACAGTTAGGATTAAGCCTAGGAGGGTTCCCTTCGCTCTCAATGGCAAGATTGATGCTGAGCTGGACAAGCTGCTCCAGCAGGGCATCTTGGAACCTGTGGACTCAAGTCCATGGGAAACTCCCATTGTAACACCTTTAAAGGCTAATGGGAGGTGAGCCATATTCTGGCCTCCCTCAAAGGGGGAAAACTGTTTGCAAAGCTTGATTTAGCGCAGACCTATCAACAGCTACCTGTTGATGAGGCAACTGCTGAGGCCCAAACAATAGTGACCCATAGGGGCTCTTTTAAGGTAAAAAGATTACAATTTGGGGTGAATGTTGCTCCTGGCATATTTCAGAGCATCATGGATCGCACACTCAGGGGTATTCCAGGGATTTGCCCCTACTTCAATGACATCCTCATCGCAGGGGAGTCATCACAGAATTTGGTTGAGAGGTTACGGGCTGTGTTGCTGAGGTTCCGCCAAGCGAGCCTCAAATTGAAAAAAGACAAATGCAAAATTGGAGTTACTTCCACAGAAGTTTTAGGCTTTAAAGTAGATGCTCAAGGCATCTACCTGGCAGAATCCAAACTGAAAGCCATTCAGGACGCCCCAAGTCCCAAGCCTAAAAGTGAGCTTCAGGCTTTCTTGGGACTTCTCAACTTCTATCAAGCTTTTCTTCCCCATAAGGCTGCAGTGGCTGAGAGGTTACACTGGCTATTAGATAGGCAAGCTCAATGGCAGTGGACTAATATCCATGACAGGAGTTTTAAAGAGGTCAAGGCCTTGCTCGCATCAAATGCTGTATTAGCACATTTTAACGAGAAACTGCCTGTGTGCATCGCTTGTGATGCATCCCCTTATGGGGTGGGTACAGTACTCAGTCACCTGAAGGCTGATTGGACACAAGTCCCTGTGGATTACTACTCAAGGACTCTGTCATGTGCAGAGTGGAATTACGCTCAGATTGACAAAGAAGCCTTAGCCATAGTGGCTGGCATAAAGAAATTCCATGATTTCTTATATGGCCACCACTTCATGGTCTATACAGACCACAAGCCTTTGCTGGGGTTGTTTACAATGACCAAACAAACCCCACACATCATATCCCCATGTATGCTGAGGTGGTCCATTTTCCTGTCAGCATATGACTACACGCTCATTCACAAACCTAGGAAAGAAATGGGCCATGCAGATGGCCTCAGTAGGCTACCTGTCACACAAATAGAGGCAGATCCTGCCCCTGCTGTTAATATTCTGTCTATCCAGGAACTGCCTGAATCTCCCCTCAATGCTAGGGACGTGGCTACAGAAACTGCCACTGATCACACGCTTACACGTGTGCTGACATGGGTGTTGTCAGGGTGGCTTGACACATGTCCAGATGCTGCGTTTCAAAGCTTCTGGCAAAGAAGGCATGAACTGTCTACATTTAATGGGTGCTTGTTATGGGGTAGTAGAGTAGTTATCCCAGCCTCACTGAGGTTTAGAGTCCTGTTCTTTCTGCATGAGGGACATCCAGGCAATGTGCACATGAAAGTGCTTGCACGCAGCCATCTTTGGTGGCCTGGGCTTGATAAAGCTATCGAGGCCCAGGTGCACGAGTGCCAGGTGTGCCAACAGTCATGGCCTGAAATGCCTCAGGCCCCTGTACACAGGTGGGAGGAGACACAAACCCCTTGGTCAAGGGTACATTTAGATTATGCTGGGCCCTTTCAGGGGCAATTCTTCCTTATCTTGGTGGATAGCCATTCCAAGTGGCTAGAGGTTGTACCTGTCTCCTCCACTACTACTGCTAGGACCATCCAGGTGTTGAGAGGAATCTTTGCTACCCATGGACTCCCTGATGTCCTCGTCTCTGACAATGGCCCCCAATTTACTTCTCTTGAGTTCCAGGCTTTCCTACAGCCCAACTTGATCTGGCATGCAATGTCAGCTCCTTTCCACTCTTCCACCAATGGGCAAGCTGAATGGATGGTATGGACCACCAAAGATGCACTCAAAAGAATCACACATGGTAGCTGGCATCATAGGTTAGCAGATTTTCTTCTTGCACACCACACCACACTATGCACTGCCACTGGAAAGAGCCCAGCTGCACTCTGCTGGGGTCAACGCCTCATCATGAAGTTGTACAGACTGCACCCAGACTGGATGGGCTTCCCAGGTGTCACAGCACGGGCACCTAGGAGACTTCAGGTGGGCGATCCAGTCTGGGCAAGGAACTATGGTCCTGGACACCTCTGGGTCTGTGCTATTGTATGCAAGGTCTCAGGGCCACTCCCATACGAAGTGGCCTTGGGCGATGGACGTGTCCTTCGGCACCATATTGACCAACTGTGCTGGCGGTTGTCCAACAATGTTTCTGCTCCTGGCTCTGTTCTCGAGGGGGAGGAGGGCCATCAATTGCATTCTAGGCCACAGTCTCCCAGCTCCAGCGAGTTTTCACATGCTAATGCACAGGGTCCAGTAATTGAATGGGGGCATTCTCAGGATTCATCTATTGCTCCAAACAGGGAGTCTCCAGAAAGTGGGTCATTACGCACATCAGTTATTGCTCGAAACAGGGAGTCCCATCAGGGGTATCCACACAATACAGCAAGCGCTCCAAACAGGGAGCCACAAGAGAGGGGGTTTGCCATGGAGGTGGCTCCTAACTCTGGCACCTCAGCCACATACACGGGGGACTGGGACTACTGGGGCACTTCTACAACGCAGGCCACTTCTGATGCTGCTCGTGGGCTCGAGGGACAATTTTCCCAAGAGGAGTCCATTATGTACTTAGAGAATTCCATTCCACCATTGGGCTTGGGGATTTCCACCCCTCAGAGGAAACCTGGTTTGGATTCAGCGGATCCAGACAGTCAGCAGCGCGGTGGGTCACCTGGAATTCTAAGGCATCAAAGTCCTGGTCTATTGAGCCCATCGAACGGGCAGGTAGGCCAGGCACCATTAAATAGAAGTCCTGTTCTGCCTAGACTGGCAGGTGAGCTATCAGGCCAGGAACCCTCCCTGACCCTGCAATGGTCACAAAGGGCCAAAGGCCCACCTAAATACCTTAAGGGTTATATAAGGTTACCATCAGTCCAAAGGCCACCTTACTAGTCAAAGAATTATGTTCCACAAAGTGGTTGTTGTAATTATTTTATTAAACGTTTATTTATTATTATGATTTAGTATAAAGTGCTCTGCCTATGCACAGTAAAAGAAACTTGTGTTGAACACTTATCCGGTCCTAGACACCTGTAGTGGACTATTGTGCCTTCTGTGGCATGTTTCATCCAGGGGGGAGGGTGTTGTGTCCTTGGCTTGCTGAAGCATTTCAGCAGGCCCAGAAATGTTGCTAACGGTCCTGGGCAACTGAAAAGCTGCCCAGGACCAGACTGGCTGGCGCCAGACTTGTGTGAATACCCAAGGCATGAAAAAAGGTTCTTCCCTATTGGCTGGACTGCCTGGGTTTGGGAGACTATTAAAGGCCTGTGTGCCTGCTTGGTTGTGAGTTGAGTTGAGTTGAGGAACGAATAAAGAAGTACTTGATTACAACATGTGTCTTGCTTCAATGCCACGAACTCCAAAACTCCTGAAAAGGAACCATATCAGCTCTTTTCCAATCCTCATGTAATTCCTCAGTATTTCAGGATTTTTTAAATATATGGTTCAGTGGTTCTGAGATAACATTTGTCAGCTCCTTCAGAACTCTGGGATGTAAACCATCAGGTCTCAGTGATTTATATTCATAAAGGTCATAAAGGTCATTTCTTATTTTTATTTTTAGTCTGTCTTATATAGTTAGGTTTTTGGTAGGTTGGGCTATAGTTTCTTTTTGTATAAAGAGTGATGCAAAGAATGAGTTAAGCAGTTCTGCTTTCTCCCTACTGCCTTGCCATCCCTTTTAAGTAGACCTACTGTTTCCTTGACTTTTTTTCTTGTTATTTATATATTGAAAAAAAAACATTTTTTTATTATCTTTGACTTTTGTTGCAAGCCTTTGTTGATTCTGAGCCTTAGTTTTTCTAACTTCATCTTTGTTGATTCAGGCTAGTTAGTGTCCGTCTTTCCATTTTTTGTACTTGTCCTTTTTGTCTTTCAGTTTATCAGAGAAATCTTTGTGCAACCACGCTGGTTTCTTCTTGGATTTCTTGATTTTATTTTTCAGTGGTATTGTGCTGGATTGGGCTTTTATGATCATATTTTTCAGATTTTCCCATGCTTCTTGAGTTATTTTCCCCTTTAGGATTTTCATCCATGGAATTTTTCTTAGAGTGTCTCTGAGTTCATTAAAATCAGATCTTTTAAAGTTTAAGACACTGGGTGGATTATGTTCCATTGCTTATGTTTGCATTATATTGGATTCCAATATGGCATGGTCACTGTCACCCAAAGTTCTGGCAATTTCAATTCCCTCTATCACTTCTTCTCTATTAGTAAGAATTAGGTATGATATAACTTTTCCTCTAGTTCTCTCCTCTACTTTTTGGATGACAAAGTTGTCAGCTAGGTTGGTTGTAAATCTGTTTGATCTCCCACTTGCTGCAGTGTTTGTCTCCCAGTTGATATCAGGATAGTTAAAGTCTGCCATTACTACTGCAATATATATCCTATGTACATTTTTTAGTTGTTTAACAAAATGTTAATCTATTTTTTCTGCTTTTTGGATAGCCTATAGTGTACACCTGTAGTAATGTCATTCTTTTCTCCTTTTGTTTTGATTTAAATCTATGGAACCCCAAAATGAAGTTATTTGGCAAAAATGTAACCTTCTAAAATTATAATAATGAACTCTTTATACAGTGCAAAACATTACACATCATACAGTCTGGATTCCTTAAAATTGTTGGATAATATTTATTTTAAAATTATAACAATTGTATTGTGTCTTTTTCAATTTAGATATCAATATAGATCCAAAATGAGACAATAAGAAAATATTGTGATATAAATATTTGTAAATAATTTACTATAGGTAGTGGAACATTTTACAAAACTCACATCTATAAAACAACAAAACAAATAAAACTGATAAAATTAACATTAGAATAAATACGAATGATGTTATAATATATGGTTCTACATTCATTTTAATATGAATGATGTTATAATATATGGTTCTAAATGCCATGGACAGCTATATATCTCCTTGTCTGGATTAAAGGATTTTTTGGGGAAACCCCAGAGAAAATTTGGAAAATGCAGGGTGAAGTCAGCTATTGGTTTGAGGAATAATGCCATCACTCTCCTTATAATACTTAACTATATGTGGCCACCCTGAGCTGGGATGATGATGATGCTATGGAAATCATCAGTTGATATCAGATGGGGACAACATTATGCATGGTAGAAAATAAACTCAGATTAGACAGCAAGATCTTATATATAGTTTTCTTCAATATTCTGTGTATCCAGAAACCATTATGATGAAGGATATCAGGACATATAATCATCTAGGCTCTGGAAGCAATCAATTATCTATCTATTATCTATTTCTATCATCTATCTATCTATTTCTTGATACTGTATTGAAGGTTAAACCCTAACCAGATTCCATAATAGAATTTCTAAGTTTGATGGTCAATAGGGAAGTGATTTTTTCAAGTCTCTTAGAAAAATGGAGTTGCCTTTTAAAACTATGCTTAAGTAGTATTAATTGATTGAACTAATTGTTTAGTTCTTAAATTCTATAGATTTATTCCCATATGAGTATACTGCTTTGTGTGTTTTTCTTTTTTTTATCTCCCAGGTGGAATAAATATTGTTTTTTAAACCAAACACAGAAGCAAAGTTAAAAATTGTTGAAAATATATTCTGCTCTGAGGGTTTTTTTTTTTATTTCGTAAAAATGTGTTTATTTCCTCTTAAGCCATTATCATCTTTAGTTATCAAGCTTACATAATTGAGCAAGAAGTTTCATTGAGGTATGACTTGTCTGAATATTTAGCAAAAGCATATATGTTTGTGTTTTATTCCAAAGATTTCCATTTTAAATATTTTTCCTTCAATCACATATATAGTTTATAGGAATACTGCACAGTTTAGTACAATATAGCATCAAACCTGTGAACTCTCAAGTATCGTGTTTATCCTATGTATTCAAAATGGACAGTGATTAATATTTATATGTGAGAGAGAGAGAGAGAGAGAGAGAGAGAGAGAGAGAGAGAGAGAGAGAGAGAGAGAGAGAGAATAATAGTAACGTTGGAAGAAACCTTGGAGGTCATCTAGTCCAACCCGCTGCTTAGGCAGGAAACCCTACACCATTTGAGACAAATGGCTGTCCAGTCTCTTCTTGAATACTTCCAGTGTTGGAGCATTCACTGCTTCTGGAGGCAGGTTGTTCCACTGGTTAATTTTTCTAACTGTCAGGAAGTTTCTCCTTAGTTCTAGGCTGCTTCTCTCCTTGATTAGTTTCCACCCGTTGCTTCTTGTCCTGCCTTCAGGCGCCTTGGAAAATAGCTTGACTCCCTCTTCTTTGTGGCAGCTCCTGAGATATTGGAACACTGCTATCATATATATGTATATATAATAATAATGTAAATTATATATATATTGTCATTTTTACTGTGAGCACACTGGCCCATCTTAAAAATGAAATTCTGTTGCCTGCTCTCAAAAGAAAGTATATATCTACCCATACACATACATAACACACATATACACTAATATAATACAATACAATACAAATGTATATGTGTTATGTATGTGTATGGGTAGATATATACTTTCTTTTGAGAGCAGGCAACAGAATTTCATTTTTAAGGTGGGCCAGTGTGCTCACAGTAAAAAAATGACAATAAAGATTATCTTATCTTATCTTTACAGGTATGTTAACATCTGATCAACCTAGATGTACAACAAAATAGGTAAAATAGAGAAGGAAGGGCAAGAGAATGAAAGGAACTCTCATTCTGTGCATTTATGGAGTATACTAGTTGTTGATTCAAACTAATACTACCAATAAATCTAGTTGGACTTTTTTGGGGATGCTTTATTCTAGGCAGACAAGACCAAGTACCGTTTACCAACCAATAAGGACCCCCCTCTTTCTCCCTCCCTCTCTTTCTCCCTTTCTCTCCATATATGACCACCTGACTTTCAATTGTGACTCTTGGCTAACAAATTAAAAGCAAAAAACAAAAATATCAAAACAGAATCTTAAAAACATGTCATGTTGGTGGCTACTCACATATCTATGTATATGTCTTAATATATGTCAGATAACACCTTTGCCCAATTCTTGCAAGGTTTGTTGTTGCCTATATAGATTTAAATAGATTAATATTATCAAGTTCTGCATCTAGGGATTTTTTATTTATTTAAATTTATTAATGTCCAACTCTTCATGGGCTTCATGATTTTCTGTGAAGCTGCATACATTACCAACATTTCAGCTGTTGTCAAGATTGAGGGATAATCTGTGAAGTATTGTAATACGATATAATTGCAATCTGTTTTCAGTGTGGTTCCCAATCTTAATTATACTAAATTTGATGCCTTTTCTGAAGGGTTTTGTATTACTAAATGAATATAATAATATCAATAATATATGCGTAATAACACTCTGTGCTGCAAGCAGCACTTGGTTCAAAAATATCATGGCAATTCTTGGACTAATTGAAAATTATAAATATAAACTGCTGAAATAATGACAATTTTCTGCAATAAAATGAAATCAAAATAATCTAAATATGATTAGATAGTAGTAATACATTATTCCTTGGAAAGTTCACAGTAGTCTACATAGGTTTATCATCTAGGCATTTGATAAAATTTCATTTAGAATCAATAATGGTGTTGTCTAACTACTTTTAGACTTCCCATTTATACTTTCTGGATGTTGAAACATTTTCTTTACTCTCTCTAGGTTCATATTATCAGTGTCTGAAGGTTATGGGTATCAGTCTGAGCCATCTTGACATAAAACATATTCCTTGGTTCATGACATTTCACACACATACAAAACACCAGAACTTGTGGTGTGGTGGGTAATACTGCTGTCATCATTTAATAAAAGCAGTAGAATCTGTGGATATCTATGGTACAAAATTAAAGTGTTATGTGATTTGCTTTCAATATTATATTTCAATTTGGCTCAATGTTTGCTCAAACATAATACTATAGCAAAATCAAGAGAGATAGGGTGGGGTGGAACTACTAATTGCAGGAAACAAGGCTCAAAAAAGCAGTTACATGCACTAAAAGTTATCTGGTAAGCAAATTTAGTGGGAAAAGGAGTCCAGTTTTGAAAAAAAAAACTTTGGGTGTCATCATTTGTCCCTCTCATAATCTTTTGTATATGTTGTTTCTAGAAGGAACAGGAAATAAAAACAATATTAAAAATGATCCAGCAATCACTTTTCCAGGTTAAGATCATTCAAACATTTCCTTCAAGCCTTCATATCTGCCACACTGATTGCTGAGTCTTGGAAAAACAATGAGAGATGAATCAATATAATTATATAGAAATATACCATTGCCAGAGCCTATGGATTCATCTTAGTCCATTTTCTTTATTATCAGAGCAATGGGCAAATTCTTTTCAATGAAATGTCTTATAAAATAAGAAGGAAAACTTCACCTTTCTCTCTTGTTCTGACATTAGTTCTCATCTTTCCTCCTGAATCCCCAGTTCCATAGTTTCAGGAAGACAAGGAACACAATGGGCAAAGAAGATTGGCAATGCTATTATTTAAGGACCTTCTCCTAATTTTGCTGTCTCAGTTAGCATTGACTTTTGAGGACCAGAACTCTGCACAAAAATTATAATTTATAAACTTCTTTCTCCTTTGCTGTGTCACGAAGCCTTCAAAAGTTTTTCAGCAAGTGACTCACTTTTTCTGTTTTCAGTTCCACTATAGATTCCACATTTTTCTCATTTTCAAACTCTCCTCACTTGAAGCAAATGGAGTGTTCCCTGAACTCTTTAACTTCCTCATTGTGAAATGAATAAGGTGGATATTATTAATACAGTTCCTGGTTACTGTTGTCTGTATCAGTTTTAAATATTTTTGCCTATTTAATAAAAAGCCTCACAGAAATAGTGTTATGAAAGAATCCAATTACTAATAATACAAAGACCGAAAGAACAGGAAAATTTGTTGAGGTTTACACAAGATAATCATTTTTTTTTTACCAGGGTACCTAACATGAATCAATTCTCAAATTACATAATTCCATTTTAGTTTACTCCAGCATGTTTTATGAACTCAACATTACTTCACATGTGTTAAATATATAATTTCTTGGCAGGAGAGTAAATATCAAAATATATCATGTAATGTGTGTACATGACCAGTGTGTGGTATTTTTGATTACACAAATGCACTTTACCTTTCTACCAGTAGTAAATGTTGGGATAATTGTCTGAAATTATAAATGCTGACTTACAAATTTAACATTTAATATAATATATGAAATCTCTCTTTGGTTAGTTTCCATCCACCCTTCAGGTGCTTTGGAGAAGAGCTTGACTCCCTCTTCTTTGTGGCAACCCCTGAGATATTGGAACACTGCTATCATGTCACCCCTCATCCTTCTCTTCATTAAACTAAACATACCCAATTCCAGCAACCGTTCCTTATATGTTTTAACCTCCAGCCCCCTAATCATCTTTGCTCCTCTTCTCTGTACTCTTTTGAGAGTTTCAACATCTTTTTTACATCGTGGTGACCAAAACTTGATGCAGTATTCCACCTTACCAAGGTATTATAAAGTGATATTAACATTTCACGTCATCTTGATTCTATCCCTCTGTTAATGCAGCCTAGCACTGTGTTGGCTTTTTTGGCAGCTGCAGCACACTGCTGGTTCATATATTTAAGTGATTGTCCACTAGGTCTCCGAGATCCCTCTGGCAGTTACTACTATTGAACAAGGTACCACCTATACTATACCTGTACATTTGGTTTTTCTTGCCTAAATGTAGAACCTTACTTTTTTCACCATTGAATTTCATTTTGTTAGATAGCGACTAGTGTTCAAGTCTGTCAAGATCCTTCTCTATCTTAGGCCTATCTTCTGGTGTGTTGACTATTCCTGCCAGCTTGGTGTCATCTGCAAATTTGATGAGTTGCCCATCTATCCCCTCATCCAAATCATTGATGAAGATGTTGAAGAGCACTGGGCCCAGAACAGAGCCCTGGGGCACCCCACTACACACTTCCCTCCATGTATATGCAGTTCCATTGAGGACCATACACTGAGTACCGCTGGTCCATATAATAAAATAAATGTGGTCCTTACATCCTAATAACAATAAACTAACCCAGAATAATCTTTCAAACATACAAGTAACCAGATGAGATATATATCACCAGTTGCCCGGAAAGGAATGAATAAGTGCATGGATAAAATAAAGAAGCTAAATAGGATTGATTTGACATTCAAGTACAAACTTGTTTCTCTTTTATTACTAAGTGAAGATGTATTTGTTCAATACCACCAACAATAGTTTCCAAGAAAGGTCAATGGCAACAGTAATTTATAGTAGCTGTTATCAATTTTAAAAAAGGAAGTTTTATTCAATTCTGGGGTATATAATCAGATATTCCATAGTTACAATATATAGGCACATTCAGAAAAGCATCCTTCTCAGAGGTGACAAATAATTATACAATAACTACATGCTTCATTGAATAGGTTTATTCTGATTAAGAAACATGAATAGTCTCTGCTTACCTTTTGCTATTGTAAATGTCTTATGTTCTTACTTCAATAAAATTATGTATTAATGTATATAAAAAATTTCATGCCTTTTTTCTTTTTATCTGTTATTTGTTACAGACTTGTATCTTATTACTTAAGTTTTATATGTTTGTCTTGACAAATGTATTGTTTGTAACATTCAACAATTATTTCTGTCTACTTGTATCACCTTCTGTTTCCTTTTTAGTGATGGAAAACCAAACAGAAGTTAGTGAATTCATCTTATTAGGCTTTGGCAAAATCTTGGTACTTAAGAAACTACTCTTTGCAATCTTTTTGATGCTGTATTTGGCAACTTTACTTGGGAATGGAACTATTTTTATGGTAGTTTTAATTGAACAACAACTTCACAGCCCCATGTATTTTTTCCTTGGAAATCTTTCCTGCCTTGATATTTTCCACTCCTCAACAACAGTACCCAAAATGCTTTCTGGCTTTCTGTCAGAGCTGCAGACCATTTCATTCAATGACTGCATGATCCAACTGTTCTTCTTCTACTTCCTGGGCAGCAGTGAAGCTATTCTTCTTGGTGTCATGGCCTATGACCGCTATGTTGCTATATGCAAGCCTTTGCACTATACCATCATCATGAGAAAAGAGCTTTGCATCCTGATGGCAGCAGCTTCCCTGTCCACTGGTTTTCTTCATGCTTTGATGCATGCAGTAGTGACCGCTTATCTACCCTTTTGTGGATCAAATCACATTGAACATTTTGTCTGTGATACAAAACCATTGTTAAAATTGGCTTGTGGTAGCACACAACTCAGCCTTATGCTTCTCAATATTGTGACCAGCTGCATTGCAATTGGCCCTTTTCTTATTACAGTCCTTTCCTACCTCTACATTATTACTTTCCTCCTCTTCAAAATGCAGCCCCAAAGTGGGCGGCAAAAAGCTTTCTCCACTTGTGGATCTCACCTGTCTTTGGTGGCTTTACTTTATGTTCCTGTTTTGCTTAATTACATGATTCCTACAGTGGGTACCTCATCTCAACGAGACATGATATTGACTCTTATGTATAGTGCAATTACCCCTGTTTTGAACCCACTTATTTATACACTGAGAAATCAGGAAGTTAAAAGGGCAGTGAAAAAGATTTGGGGTAAAAAGTCACTTTTTGTTGGGTGTAAATGATGAAAACATATTTCACCCGTTATAATTCATTATCACTAATGGGACATTTGCTCTCCCCAAACCTTTCATTCTAAAACAAACTACCTATTTCATTTAATTCTTTATATTTGTATATTGCCTTTTATCCCACATGTAGATAATGGATCAATTTATTCCTAGCAGAATAACCCTAAAAGTTTATTTATGTTGATAGAGATACAGTGAAAATACAAAATCACCTTTTTTTTAATTAATGTTTCAGAATGGATTGGATCCTCAGTCTCTCCGGTCTTCACTTATTATCTTAATGACTTGACAGTTTTAGAACACTTGCCTCTCATTTACCATGTTGGATGAGACTAATAAAATTTGTAATTATACATTTTTGTTTATATTGCAAATTATGAATGAAAGTCCTCTGTAGGCATTGTACACTTTGTAATATAAGGCACTTAGACTTTGAAAATTGTGAATGCTAGTATGCTGATTTTTATTATTACAGCAACTTGAATGTGGAAAATACACTTCTTATCAATAGCTGTGAGAATGTTGCAATTTATGGGGTATGAAGCTTGTGAATCAAAAGTCACCCTTTGATACAATAAGGGATACATTTCCATGGTATTTCATGATGAAGTAGTCATGGCATCTACATGGGGAAGATAGTTTAGCAGAAAAAAGCATACATTTATTTAAACATTATACAACAAAAAAGAACATAATGCACTCTTAATCACCTAGGTATATGGAACAGCAATAAATGAACTTTTGTAAGTTGAGAACTATCTGTATTAACTAAAACAAGTTCAGCAAATTAATAGATACACTGGCAAATACACATGCATTTGGCTATCAACATAGGAATGATAAAGTAAAAAATAGATGATCCTACTTCCCATCTTCATCATTCCCTATTATGTTTACTTCTTTCTTCCCAAGACTGGCAAACTTACTTTGAGTTCTAGCCTTTATGAATTAAGCATTTGGCCTACTTTTTGAATTGTCTTGCTTTCTCTTATCCCTGGTTTATGCTAACATCAACTGCCCTTTTTACTTACATAAAGGCAAAAATGGTACATTATTTCTTTTCTTTGGCCCTTGGAAACAAATATCTAAGTAAATTTGTCACAGAACAACTCCACACAGTCAACCTGGTACAAAGAAAACTCACTGTAGGTGGCCAGTGAGCGAGTGGGTGGGCATAGCCCAGAGTGCAGAGTACAATGAGCATTGGGAAAGTGGCCGCAGTAGGGTTTTCCCATTTTCACATCCATTGATGTCACCATACCAGGCTCACAGTCATCACTGCCACAGTGCCATACTTGTACCCTCAGCCACTGCCACCATACTAGGCTAAGAGCTGATGCTTCCACCACGCCAGGCTTGGAGTTGTCAACATTGTAAAAGGCTCAGAGCTGATGCTGTCTCTGCATCAGGTTCAGAACTGATGCCATCACCTTGCCTGGCTCATAGCACCATCACTGCCACTACCATACCAGACACACTAGGTCTAGTAGAATGGGGAGACAAGAAATAACGTGAGACCCTCTTCTAAGGAGATACATCAAGTGGCCTTCTCTATGGTATCTGTCAGACCCTCAATTTTTCTCTTTCTTTTTGCTTTCAGGTTCTGCCATTTTGCTGGGAGGGGTGAGGCTATTAGGCCATGATGTTGGCAGGAGGGAGGTTGGTTAGTATTTCCTCTGCTTTGTTTCTCATCCCTTTGATGTCTTATGGTGTGAATGGGAGAGGAATATGCCCTGGGCCCTCTGTTTTATCTCCATTCCAATAGGAGGAGGCCAGAGGAAAACAAAACCCTGAGAACAGTGCCTGGGATCTGCACTTATGATCTCTGTTCCCATAACATCTTCATACCTGAGGACTGGATTAAATCAACCTGGACATTTGGCCATTGGGATGGGGTTTTAAAAGGAATGCTTTAATATAACATTTTGCACAGCAAAATGGTAGATCTTGCTTTGTCTTCTGCTATCACTAACTCTCAATAAAAGTTCCTTTTGAAACAATGTCTGTTTCAAGAGTTCTGCTTTCTTGGGAGGACTAGCTGTGGCAGAAACTTACAGTGCCTGTGGATGTCCCTGTGGAACATTATCCCACAAAAGCAAGATTGATCCCACTTTGACACTCTTTTTGTATATGATATTCAATTCACTGGGATGAATCCCTGTATGTTCCTGCTTTCCATCTGTGTCCTTTGTTTCAAATGAATAGAAAAATCATTAATTCATAGCATTTCTGTAATCGCACATGAGATCTTATATTTAAAGAAGAAAGAGACCCAGGGACTTAGTCAGAGAGAAGGTTCTAAAATTCTTTCCAAAATGTAATTTGCTTTGATGCACTGTTCCAATGTTTATGTGGAAATAGAATGACATTTCTTTATTTCTCAAGAAAATTGCAGATCAACTCAAATAGAACATGTTATATTTATTTCATTCTTCAATTGCTACCAAATATTTCCCATAGTAAGGATATGGAAATATTGAAGAAGTAAATGTTCAAAGAAATCCCCGTGACATCTTAAAAGAATACCCATAAGAATATTGGCTCATGAGTCTAAAGTTCTCTTTGGAGAAAATAAAAGCAATCAGTTATGAACAAGTTAGATAAATTGCATCTTGTTGAGGGAACCAAGTAACTTTGTTGCTCAGATACATACTGAACTATCTTATCAATGAATGTGGTAAGAATTCAGAAACTTAGCTCAATGATATGATCACATTATTACAAAAAAATATCCATACCTGAAGTAAGAATATGGTAATGTTAGCATTATATTTGCAGCTACTCCTATAAATTCTGAATAATACAATGTTTGATTAATCTCTCTTTCTCTCACTCTCTCTCTTTCCCTCCCTCCCTTCCTCCCTCCCTCCCTCCCTCCCTCCCTCTCTCTCTCTCTCTCTCTCATGTTTATATAATATCTGTATTATATAAATGCATATTTATATGAAAATTATGTAAATAATTTTCCTCATGCACGCATGCATTACTATTTTTGATTTTGATATGATTTTATATATATAAACTCTTTCCATTAGGAAAACAAAACCATCATCACAGGATTCATCTTGTTTGGATTTGGAGACCAGCCTGAACTGCAGATTCTATTTTTCTTACTGTTTCTTGTCATTTATTTTATGACTATGACTGGGAATCTTATTCTTGTTATTTTGGTAGTAACTGATAGACATCTTCATAACCCCATGTATTTTTTCCTGGGAAACTTATCCTGTCTGGAGATTTGCTATACCTCAACCATCCTGCCCAGAATGCTGTCCAGCTTCATAACAGGGAATAGAAATATAACATTTTCTGGTTGTTTTACACAGTTGTATTTATTTGGATTTCTGGTGACTACAGAAACATGTCTTCTCTCTGTAATGTCTTATGATAGGTATTTAGCCATTTGCCAACCACTACACTATCATTTATGTATGAATAAGAAGGTCTGTATTTCTTTAGCAACTGGGTCTTGGGTAGGTGGTGGTTTTTCTGTCTCAATAGTGGTCACATGGATGACACAGTTAACATATTGTGGCTTCAATGAAATTGACCATTTTTATTGTGATTTTGTCCCTCTGAGTAAGTTAGTTTGTGGTGATAATTCACTGTTTATTGAAATAGCCTTTCTGTTATCTTCTATATTTACATTTCCTTTATTTATGTTGACCATTGCATCTTACATTTTCATCATATTGGCCATTTTGAGGAACCCTTCAACACTTGGGAGGAAAAAGGCATTTTCTACTTGTTCCTCTCATCTAATTGTTGTCACCATTTTTTATGGATCATTAATGATTGTTTACCTTCTGTCAGATGACTCATTAATAAGTTCAACCAAACTTTTCTCTCTATTCTATACCATTCTCACTCCTATGGTCAATCCCCTTATATACAGTTTGAGGAACAAGGAAGTGAAAGAGGCTTTGAAAAAATTACCCCAGATGTTACTGCTAGACTTGTAACTAGAGTTTCTCAAGTTGAGTGTATCTGGATGTATCTGCTATTAATCCCTTTATCCAATGGTCATCTCTTATCCAATGGTAAGAGATTATGTGATCGTAGGACAAAAAATTGGAGAGGCTGACAAAGCTGTTCTAGATGTAGATATCTTCAAAGGTGGGCAAGGGAAACAAATGACAAAATATGCTTGATTTCATTCATGTTGTTGGCATTTTGACATACTGTGTTTCCCCCCAAATAAGACTGGGTCTTAATATTTTTTGCCTCCAAAAGAGGCAGCAAGTCTTACTTTCAGGGGATGTCTTACTCACACCCAGCACCAACACCCCCCCCACACACAAGCTGGTCCACTTCTTCTGGGGCTGAGGGAGCAGCTTCATTCTGCAGTTGCATTCCTGCCTGCATTTTGCAGCCAGGTCTTTCCAGAAGGCCTATGTAATCAAGTACCAAGCTATGGATTCAATCCATAGCCCAGTCCTCAGCTGCAGAGGTCTTGCAAAACAGAGCTATGAATTAAATCCATAGCTTGGTTCTCGGCTGCACAGGCTTTCAGGAAAGACCTGTGACTGAGAAATGCAGGCCTGGCTTCAGAAGACACCTCAGAAGAAGTTGGCCAGCGAAGAGAGGCTGGCTGCAAGGTAAGTGGTTGCAGGCGCATAGGGCAGATCCAGATACTTTTTAAAACATTTTTTTACATTTAAATTTTACTTAGCTAGTATTCTATGACTATCACTAAGTGTTCCATCTTAAGATTTATGATGAAGTGTAGTATTTTATGATTTATGATGAATGTATTTCATGTTGTTTATGATCATGATTATCACTTGTATGTTATTATTATTATTATTATTATTATTATTACTTTTAAATAATTATTACTTGTATGTAATGAGAACTTATGCACCAGAGACAAATTCCTTGTGTGTCCAACCACACTTGGCCAATAAAGAATTCTAAAGTTTCTTTTGTTCTAAATTACAGGAAAAAAATGGATTTTTAAAATACTACACCAAATTTAGTTAGAAATAAAAGGATAATAACCTTGATATGACTGGAAGTTATTACTTCTTTCACAAATCTAAGATCACTTTGTAAAATTCTATTTATAGCTGTCTATATGATTTGGCTTGTTATGATTGAGAAAAATTTTAATTAGTTGATCAATAATTGTCATATGACAATATACATATATCAAATTTTTCTATATTATTCCACTCACTTTCCATAATGGTATATAAACCTTTATTTTTATTTATTTATATATCAAACCTCTTAACCATCCATCTCCCTCATAGAAGGAGTAATGCATAAATGAAAAATTGTTTGTTCAACAGAATATTCAAGAGAACATTTGAAACTTAAACATTATATTTCGGTGGACAATGTTTGGCTTAAGAATATTAGCATAATGGAACTGGATGCAGATATGTGGATCTTAAATTCTTAAATATCTAAATTTGAAATATTTAAATTATGCATATTGTAGTTCAGATTTAAAAAATGTATCCCATGAAATCTGTTTTGCAGAAAATTTAAAATTATTAAATGGAAATATTTTGGATACAAATGATTCTTATAATTTTATTCAACTACAATTAGATGAATTCATAGTTCAACAATATATATCACTGTTTTATGTCTCATGACCTTTACATTTTATATGTATTCCATGAACTTGCTCTTCTTGAATATTTAAAAGCTTATTTATACTATTACTGTATTGTCAGAATGTGGCAACAAATGTTATTGATCGGTAGAAATAGAAAAGATCACCCTATCTGTCACCTCTACTCACCATTAAAATGACTTCTGAGTATGTTTTCCTGGTGAGGTTTTCAAGTCTTTTTTTCTCTTTGTTTTGCCTTATTGTGGAAGTTATTGATTTAAAACCAGCATAGATGATGATGATGTCTGTTGTTACTGAGATTACCCTTTCTGAATTAGTTAATTTTTTAGCCTTCAGAATTTTTAAAATAAGTCTAGTGATACAGTGTATAATCTTTTCCAGATTTTTTTTTTCATTTTTCTTCTAATTGTCTTCTTTGCATAGGGGGCATTTGCTATGTGTCACTTTCTTCTCACTTCTGGTTTTGTATGCTTTTTTTTTTCAGACTTGGTCTTGTACAGCCAGAATTAGTCCCTTCATCTCTTTTTTCAATTTTTCTGCTCTTAGTTATTGCCAGTCTTGTTGTGACTTGTTGCTATCTGTTTTCCCTACTATTTTCCAAAAATGTATATGACATATAATGCTTTGTCTTTGTCAACTGTCCGATGTACTTGCAACATTATTATTAGTGGTAGTAGCATTAGTATTAGCATTTATAAACTTTAAGAGATATTAATAAAATAGTTTCTAAAAAGTACAATATTAGTAAAATACAGAGCTCATTCACTAATGAATAAATGATATTGTATGGAAGAGTCTTTGACAGGATTACAGGTAAGATAAAATAATTTTGTAATTTCTTTTGCGGTAAAAAAAAAAAGTTTAACCAGCAATAGCTTAAAGTTTAGACAAAGGTAGAACAGAACAGAACAGAACAGAACAGAAATGGAAGGGACCTTAGAGGTCTTCTAGTCCAGCCCTCTCCCACTTAAGCAGGAGAAGGCAGGCGGTTGTCTTCCACTGGTTGATTATCCTCACTGTCAGGAAGTTTATCCTTAAATCCAGGTTGCTTCTCTCCTTGATCAGTTTCCAACCATTGTTTCTTATTCTTCCCTCTGGTGCTCTGGTGAACATCCTGATCCCTTCTGCCTTATGGCAGTCCCTCAGATACTGAAATACTGCTATCATGTCTCCCCTATTTCTTCTCTTCTTTAGACTAGCCAAACTCAAGTCCCACAGCCGTTCTTTGTATGTTTTAGCCTCCAGGCCTTTGATCATCTTAGTTGCTCTTCTCTGAATTTTTTCTAATCTCTCAACATCTTTTTTGTGATATGGTGACAAAAATTGACTGCAGTATTCTAACTGGTCTTACTAGGGCTTTGTAAGACAGTACTTGATCTTGATTCTATGCCTCTGTTTATACAACCCAGGATTGTATTAGCTTTTTTGGTTGCTGCTGCACATTGCTGGTTCATAGTCAAATGATCATCCACTAGGACTCCAAGGTCCTTCTCACAGTTACTGTTTTTAAGCGGGGTCTCGCCCAATCTGTATTCATGCTTTTGGTTTTTCCTGCTTAAATGTAAGACTTTGCTTTTCTCCACATTGAAACTCATTTTGTTGGATAGGGCCCATTGCTCAAGTTTGTCAAGATCTTTTTGGATCCTGAGTTTGTCTTTTGGGATGTTGGCTATTCTTAACAGTTTGGTGTTATCTGCAAATTTGATGAATTCCCCTTCAATTTCCTTGTCTAAATCATTTATGAAGATGTTGAAGAGTCTTGGGCCTAAGACAGAACTTTGTGGTACCCCATTGCTTACTTTTCTCCATGTGGGTGTAGTGCCATTGAGGACTACTCATTGAGTATGGTTTGTCAGCCAGCTACAGATCCATCTGGTGGTGATGTTGTCTATCGCAAACATTATTCTGTTTTAGCATTGCTGTAAAGAAAACTATAGAAGCTAATAAAGTGTAGCGTGGTATTTTAAAGGTGTATTTTAACATGTCTACACATTCATATGTACATGTATATGCACAAACAGATATGTACACACACACACACACACACACACACACGCACACAATATGACCACTCACTGAGTGCTTAGTATAAAATTAGAGAAATTGTCTATAACAAAATGAATCATTAAGGAGAGATGATATAGCACTGCTGGTGCTTATAGAAGCCAGAAAGCCCAAAACAAAAAAAATACCTGTGAAGACTATGACTGATGAATGGTTTGAAGATGACATTGTGGGTACATATTTTCAGCAAATTGTTTTGGGATGTTTTTATGTCAGGAGAAGCAGGATGTGTAGTAACCCCTTTGATTAAGATCCAAGAAGTCCCAGGAATAGTTTTGATGAGGGTATCTTTGAATTCCTGTTTTCTTAGGCAGCAATTGATTGGATTGGGAAGTAGTGTTAGAACAGTATAAACGATAGGTGCTAGCTTATTGGAATCAATACATGTGAGGGCCCTTGGATGTGCATAAATAAAAAGGGAAACTCAGTAGAAAATAGTGATTATCAAAAGGCATGATATACAAATGGAAAATATCTGTGGAGATTCTCAGTCATTCAGGTTATTATTGTCTCAAAGATGCTTTTTCAAAAGGCAACTGTACTGGATTTTCTTTTTCCTTGAGGAAGAAGAGACATTTCATTTCTCATCCAAGAAGTTTCATCAGTTGTGACTTCTTGGATGAGAAGTTAAATGTCTTCTTTTTCTTCCTCAAGAAAAAAAAATAGTGTGGTTGCCTTTTGAAAAAAGCACCTTTGAGACATATGGAAAATACTTTCTGTTTTCCTTTGGCTGAAGGAATGTGAAGAACTGTGGTGATGATATAAAAATGAGAAACAATTGTTAGAGAAGAAGGAGAATGAGCAAAGCTAGTCAATTAGCCTAAAATATTTTTTTTAAAAAAATATTTAGTTCAAAAACCAGGCAAATAACATAGATAGAAATTACATTCCACAAAACACAAGAAGAAAGGGAAATATTTAATTTAATTTAATTTAATTTTTTGGACTTATATGCCGCTCCTCTCCGAAGACTCGGAACGGCTTACAACATAAACAAAACAGTACTTCAAAACTAAGTCCAAATCTAAAAATCATTAAAAATACAACCCCAGATGCATTCATCATTCACTCAACATTCCACAGTCAACCCCAGGCCTGCCAGCAAAGATAGGTCTTAAGATTCCTCCGGAAGGCTGGGAGAGTGGGGGAAGCATGGACTTCAGGAGGCAGTTAATAATAAAATAATAAAGTTATTTTCTAAAGTAATCCACAGGAAAAAAGGTTGAAAACAATACTTATTTTTTACTAAAATATGAGAAAAAAGAAACACAGACACTAAATGTCTGGAGAAACCAAAGGAAATTTTCAATGTCCAAATAATTAATACAATTTTTACTATTCCGTTGGTATACAGAGAACATTTGAACAATTCTTGAGAATTCTAGATTTCATCAACAAAGACAATTTTCTTAACTTCCCTTTCCAAAAACCACATAGAAAGTGAAGAGCAGTTTCAAAGCTAGAGAGCTTGTTCAGTTTATATCAATTCATGAAAACAAAACGTCTGCCCAAAGTCCTTCTCAGAGCTTTTTTGACATCTTTGTTTCTAAGGCTATAGATGAGGGGATTCAACATTGGGATAACTAAAGTGTAGAACTGTTGGAATATTCATGAGCAGAAAGAGTCATGTGGTAACTCAGTCAGCCAATGTGAAGAAAGTGCTACTGAGTCTGTGCAAAAGGGTATTGAGTTAGAAGCTGAATTTTCAGTCTCAGGTTTGTCTCTGTATGTCTCTGTAAGAAGTCTTCATTAAGCTATGTTGCTGTAAAGAAGAATGTATGGTATTGTAAATATTTTGATATAAATATTAATATAAAGAAGTTATTTTGAATCAGCTAAATGCAGTCAACTGTGAGAGCTTCTGATTTATTTTTTCACCAACAGAGAAATTAAAATTCTCTAACAAGAACACTGACACAATTTTACTTTGAAAAGGGGAGGATATGGCTGCTGGCTGAGCATAAATGAAGAAAACAGTCCCATAAAAGATGACTACAGCTATTATGTGAGATGCACAGGTAGAAAAAGCTTTCTGCCTGCCATCTGCTGAATGCATCTTGAGGATAGTGGAGAGGATGTAAGCATAGGAGGTGAATATTACCCCTGTAGTAAAGGCAATGATAACATTGCAGATAGAGAACATTATAGCTTCGTTGATGTATGTATTTGTCATAGCAGCATTCATGACAGCAGGAACATCACAGAAGAAATGGTTGAACTTGCTGTGATTGCAAAATCTAAGACAGAAAGAAATAGTAATCTGTATCACACCATTGGCACAACCACATATGTAGGAAGATACCACCAAATGATGACAAGAAGTCTTTGACATCTTTAATGGATAAAGGAGAGAATAACAAATGGCAATGAAGCAGTCATAGGCCATGACAGCTAAAAGAAAACCTTCCGTGGTAACAAAGATGGTGAAGAGCATCAACTGGGCCACACAGCCCTCATAAGAAATGATATTTTTCTTTTCAAGGAAATTAGCTAGAGCTTTTGGAGCAATGGCAGAAGAGTAACAGAGGTCCAGGAAGGATAGGTTCTTGATGAAGTAGTACATAGGTGTATGAAGCTGAGGATCAGCATTTATTATTGTGATCATACCACCATTTCCAATCAGAGTGATGATGTATAATACCAGAAAAATAGTAAAAAAATGTTATTTCCAACTTTGGCTGGTCTCTGAAACCCACTAGGACAAACTCAGTAGCTGTGCTACAATTCTCCATGATACATATCTAAAATAAAAACACACTTAACAAACATGCCATGCTTACAATTTCATAGAGGTATTATCAAAAATATGTGGACTCAGTCTTTAAATTAATATATGAAAAGTATCTTAAAAAGAGTTAAATTCAGAACCAATCTGAATTTCTATAAATGCTCATCTTGGCATGGGACATTCAATTAAATTGCACTTTAACTTAATTGATCTTATGTTGTTTACTTAAACACATAGCTATCTTTTTCCAATATTTATTATTTGAAGCTACCTCACTTCTTAAATATAAATTGTCAAGTTCTTATTTGGCTGGTAAAGTCACCTTATGTTGTTTTTAAAAATTTCATTACAATGTCTGTTGTATAAATTCTCCTTAAATGCAATTTAACTCTTTTAAAACCTGGTGTTTTATTCAAATTTTAATTCCATGATTCCTTCTTTTAAAATATTGTGCATTTAGAAACACAATATAAAACATTGTATATTTAAAAATATCTTTTCTACTATCTTCTCCTATTGCTTACTATACATGATTACATTACTTTGTTGTCTGTATATACACTGAAAGCTTATGCACCGGAGACAAATTTCTTGTGTGTCTCAATCACACTTGGCCAATAAAGCTATTCTATTCTATTCTGTTCTGTTCTGTTCTGTTCTGTTCTGTTCCGTTCCGTTCCGTTCCGTTCCGTTCCGTTCTACTCTACTCTACTCTACTCTACTCTACTCTACTCTACTCTACTCTACTCTACTCTACTCTACTCTACTCTACTCTACTCTACTCTACTCTACTCTATTCTGTTTCAATTTATTTATTTATTTATTAAAAAAATACCTTTCTGCATAATGCCAAGACAATCCCATTAAATAATTATAAAAATAGGAACTCTGCTACCAGTTCACACAGACACAAACTATAATGTCTAACAAAGCAAAATAAAATTAGGGATTTTAATACTGTTTCTAAAAATCAAAACATTCAACAGACTGGAAATAACTGCAGGTCTGACACAAATGATTTTGACTATTTAAGAAGATAAAGCTTTTTCTCATATGGCTACCAGATTATACCATCACACTCATCTTAATTTCAACACTGATGGTCCTTTATATAATTGGACTATGAAAAAAATTACATCAGGCTTGATTCCTCCCTCTGAAGCTTCAATATTCTATACATTATGCAAGTACAGATAAAACATTTTATCAAAGAGAATCATCAGATAAAATCAGACCAGCCTGTGATGTTAAAATAGAGCTACTCCATTTTCCAAATCAAGGGGAAACTTTGAATGAGTTTGGTGGGTAGGACCAAACATAAGAATACTTTAACAGTTATGAAATCAGCATTTTAATATCCTAGAATTTTACCATTGAGCACTAAAGGGCTTTCTTCATTTAATCATTTAACAGTGCTGAATCTTTAGCTCTTTCAGTATATTGAATCTTCTCAGTTAGTCTAATATTTTCACTTTTATAAGCCTACTTTTTCTTATTCTGGGTAATTTGTGTAGAAACACTTAAAACCTTTTATTTTCCTATCTATTTATTTTGTCATGGAAATTTGACGAAGTTGGTTAATTTATTTATTGTTGTATTATCATTATTGCTATGTATACAATAGTATGAAGTCACAATTGCCAGTTTACTACAACAACTACTACTATTATTATTTAAGATTTAATCTTCAGTTTGATTCACAGTCTGGAACTGGTAAAAAAATTAATAGTTGAAATCCTAACCAAGAACCTAAGAGCTGTTAATGTAATATCTGAGTATATAGCTAGTGTCAAGTAAGGTATTCTGCAAAGTCAGAATATTCAGATCTAATAAGTTCAAAATTTCCATGCATCTAGGCATCTCTTTGGGTGTTGCTTTGAAGGCTCCTATTACTATTGGTACAATATCTTTCCTTATTGTTGTTGTTGTTATTTATTCTGGTTTAAAAGAAGATATTAAATTACAAAGTTTGTTTTAGGCACATATGTATCATAAATTGTTGAAAGAAGGATCTTTTTAGGTACTTAAAATATCACTATGCTTAAGTAACCTATATCAACTTTAATACTGTTTTTTAAAGATCAACTTCCCTATTTTCTCATTATATTTAGGAGCTATTTTGCTCTTTCATATTATAAAAGAAGAAAAAAAATGTTTGTGTTTGGAAATGAATCAGATTCCAGTACAACATGTAAACCAGCAGGTCAGATACTTATATGGTGCTCTTTTTGGCAGGACATATGCTACGATTGGAACAACACAGAAAAGGATATGCTTAGGTAGAGCTATAAAAATGAGATTAACTTACCATAACCTATGAATAAGGCAACCAGCCCTATCATACATTTAGCAAGAATTTATGATAGAAGTCTTCTATAGCAAGGGAATAATTTATTCTCCATGGTATTATTATGTTCATTGTCTACCAACTATTAAAAAATATATGTACTGGATTATGTTGAACTTCAGATGGATATGTCTAGCTGCTATCATAATTTTGAAAATATGTCCAATATATTTTTATAAGCATTAGAGATGTAAATTATTATCTTTAGCCACTTCCTTCTCTTTTGGTTAAGTCTACTAAATTGCAGAAGAAAGAAGGCACTGGAAAGCAAATATTACAGTGGCTATAGTTATATTACTGAAAGACCTGAAGAGTTAAACTGGGAATTGATAATGCCAGAGAAAGTTTATGTGGCTATGGAAAGTCAGCACTGATTTGAAAGCAGTGAGTCAGTTAGTCAGTCAGTCAATCTTGCTCCATCACAGGAGGATTTCAAAAGGAGACTGGACAACCAGTTATCTGAAATGGTATAGGGTCTCCTGCTCAAGCAAGGGATTGGACTAGAAGACTTCCAAGGTCCCTTCCAACTTTATTATTCTATGTTCAATGCTCTACCTCCCAAAACAGCCTAAAACACCAATATTTCCCTCTTAATCTAACCTATATCAAACCCCTTTGAGAATAAATGTAAATATTTTACTCTCAGAAAAACTATAATCCCTTGAAAATAAAAGCTACAAATCAAATTATCATATCTTAAACCAATTTTATGAAAATTTAGCTCTCTTGAAAAATCTATAATGCTGGGAGTAGAAAGAGAAGAGAACACTTAGCACAAAGGTGAGTGGTCCCTGTTACAGGGGAAATGGATATATCATTATGAGATCCAAAGGTAAAAATTGAAGATTGAGACCTGAAGAAGGTCTATTTGGATTGAAAAAAATCAGCACTGACTTGATAAGACAAATCAACCAATCAATCAATCAATCAATCAATCCATACCTAGCTAAGTTTCAGAACTTTCAGTTGAAAACATGCTGGATTTTACTCAGCTTTACACCAATATAAAGAACAGTCACCGCAGCATGGTTATTTTCTGGTCCTTTTAGATTATATTTTAAAAAATATTTTAAAATCCCCAAAGTTGTAAACTCCATGCCTTAATGTAATTATTATTAATTCCACTGCTGCAAAGCTATTGATTCAGTGGGTAATTTTCTTAATGGTGAAACTTTTAGAGCCATAGTGGAACAGTGGTTAGAATGCTCCTGAGCTCCTGGCTCTCAGGGAACAGGTTCTTTCCCTTGAAGCCAAGGTAGCAGACCTGGAGAAGCAGAGAGAGATAGCAAGGCAGGAGAAGATCTTCAGGGATGCAGCAGGAGCGTCCCACTCCATGCTGAGCAGCTCTCCAGCTGCTTTGGAAAATGGAGATCTTGGGCAGGGAGGACATCAATCTGTGGAAGAGGGACAGGCTCCCTTAGTTGAGACCCCTTCCCTGGAGGATGTGCCCATATCCTCTTGCACCGAGGATACTTCTCTGCGGGTGGTGGGAGGGGGGCCTCTTGTAGTGGGTGATTCAATTGTTAGAAATATAGAGAGACGGGTTTGTGATGGAAGCGTTGACCGCATGGTAAACTGCCTGCCGGGTGCAAAGGTTGCGGACATCATGAGGCATCTAGACAGGCTGATAGACAGTGCTGGGGTGGAGCCAACTGTTGTGGTACATGTCGGTACCAATGACATTGGAAAAGCTAAGTGGAAGGTCCTGGAAGCCAAATTTAGGTTGCTAGGTAGAAGATTAAAGTCCAGGACCCCCAAGGTTGCATTCTCAGAAATGCTACCTGTTCCACGCACAGGGCCAGCTAGACAGGCAGAGCTCAGGAGCTTCAATGCGTGGATGAGGCAGTGGTGCCGGGAGGAAGGGTTTAGATTCATTAGGAACTGGGAAACATTTTGGGACAAGCCACACCTGTACAGAAGGGACGGGTTACATTTGAACCATAATGGAACCAGACTGTTGGTGATTAATATTAAAAAGGTTTCAGAGCAGCTTTTAAACTGATTCATAGGGGCAAGTCGACAGGAGCTGGGCAGCTTCCGGTTCGAGAAGGCGCACTGCCTAATATGGAGGGAGGGAGTTATGCACACATTGGTGAGTCAACAGGAAAACTAAATTGTAATAGTCAAGCAGAAGGACATGGTAGACCATCTACAAATTCTACAACCAAATTCTACAGTCAAAATCCACAGTCAAAGTTGAAAGTGCACCAGAAAATTACATATAAAGGTCTGTACACAAATGCTAGAAGCATTCGAGCAAAAATAGGGGAATTGGAATGCTTGGTGAAGGAAAATAATATTGATATTATCGGCATAACAGAAACCTGGTGGACAGATGAAAACCAATGGGACACAAGGATTCCATGTTACAAATTGTATAGGATGGACAGGAGAGGGAGAAATGGTGGTGGCGTGGCCTTGTACATAAATGAGGAGTTAGAATCTCATGAACTCGAAATTCAAGAAAATTCAAACTCACCCACAGAAACATTGTGGATAAAAATCCCAGGACAGGAAACTAATCTGACGTTAGGGATCTGCTATCGCCCTCCCAACCAAACTCCAGAGGCAAATTGCTATTTGGAAAAAGAATTTAAGGAGGCCTCAAAAAGAAATAGGGTAGTCATAATGGGGGACTTCAACTATCCCCAAATAGATTGGGTAAATTCTTGTTCTACACATGAAAGAGAGACAAGGTTCCTCGACATGTTAGCCGATTATTCCCTTGAGCAGATGGTCATGGAACCTACCAGGGGAAAGGGGATCCTGGACTTGGTTCTAACTAATGCACAGGATTTGGTTCATGATGTGCTTGTAACCGAGCCCATAGGAACCAGCGATCACAACACAATAACCTTCAACTTAACCATGGATAGCAAATTGTCAGCGAAAACTAACACAGAGACCTTAAACTTTCACAGAGGAAATTTTGACAAAATGAGGAAAATAGTAAAGAAGAAACTAAAAGGAACAGTAAAAAAAGTCAAATCCCTCCAAAATGCTTGGAAACTGTTTAAAAATATGTTACAGCAGGCTCAAATTAAATGCATTCCTAAAAGAAGGAGGAGGATTGGAAAGTCCAAGAGGATACCAGTATGGCTTACGAATGAGGTAAAGGAGGTTATTGGAAAGAAGAAAAACTCATTTAAGAAATGGAAGGCTCTTCCTACCGAGGAGAACAGGAGGGATCACAAACTCTGGCAGACCAAATGCAAGGCGATAGTTATGAAAGCCAAGAGAGACTTTGAGGAGTATATAGCCAAGAATATTAAAAATAATAACAAAACCTTTTTTAAGTACATCAGAAGCAGGAACCCAACCAGAAAATCAGTTGGGCCACTTGATAACAATGGTCAGAAGGGGATAATCAGAGAAGACAAGGAGACTGCTGAGAGGCTAAATTACTTCTTTGCCTCCGTTTTCACTGAGGAGGATAGAGAACATCTGCCTGCCACTGAATTAGTTTTCCCAGGGAGAGAAATAGAAGAATTAAACCTGATAGAGATAAACAAGGAAGATGTTCTTGCATGCCTTTCTAAACTAAACGTCAACAAATCGCCGGGTCCAGATGGCATCCACCCTAGAATTCTCAAGGAACTCAAGTGTGAAATTGCTGAACTTCTAGCTAAAATATACAATCTTTCTCTAAGATCAGGCATTGTACCGGAGGATTGAAGGGAAGCAAATATAACCCCGATCTTCAAGAAAGGATCCAGAGGTGATCCAGGAAACTATAGACCAGTCAGTCTAACCTCAGTTCCAGGCAAACTGATGGAAACCATTATTAAAGATAAAATTACAGGGCACATAGAAAAACAGGCATTGCTGAATGAAAATCAACATGGTTTCTGCAAAGGCAAATCATGTCTTACTAACTTGTTAGAATTCTTTGAGGGTGTAAATAAATACATAGATAAAGGGGCCCCAATTGATATTGTATATCTTGACTTTCAAAAGGCTTTTGACAAAGTTCCTCACCAAAGGCTCCTAAAAAAGCTCTCCAGCCACGGAATTAGAGGACAGGTCTTGTCCTGGATTGGTAACTGGCTAAATTGTAGGAAGCAAAGGGTGGCAATAAATGGACAATTCTCCGGATGGAAAGAAGTGAGAAGTGGTGTACCCCAAGGTTCAGTTTTGGGACCTTTACCTTTTAATTTATTCATCAATGATCTGGATGTAGAAGTTAATAGTGAGGTAGCCAAGTTTGCTGATGACACTAAATTGTTCCGGGTTGTGAAAAGTGAAACTGATTGTCGGGAGCTCCAGAAGGATCTCTCGAAATTGTGTGAGTGGGCAACAAAGTGGCAAATGCATTTTAACCTAAACAAGTGCAAAGTTATGCACATCGGGGCAAAGAACCCCAATTATACTTACCAACTGATGGGGACCAAACTTTCTGAGACAACCCAAGAAAGGGATCTTGGGGTTTTGGTGGACAGCTCGATGAAGATGTCAACCCAATGTGCAGCAGCAGTAAAAAAAAAAAAGCAAATTCCATGCTTGGCATGATTAGGAAGGGAATAGAAAATAAGTCAGCAAGTGTTGTATTGCCTCTGTACAAATCGATGGTGAGACCACACTTGGAGTACTGTGTACAGTTCTGGTCACCGCACCTCAAGAAGGATATAATGGAACTGGAAAAGGTGCAAAAAAGGGCAACAAGAATGATCAAGGAAATGGAGCGCCTCCCTTATGAAACCAGATTGCAACGCCTTGGTCTCTTCAGCCTTGAAAGACGGCGTTTAAGGGGTGACTTGATCGAAGTGTATAAAATCATGCATGGGATAGAAAAGGTGGATAGAGAAAAATTCTTTTCTCTATCACACAATACCAGGACAAGGGAGCACTCCCTGAAGCTCATAGCTAAGAAAGTGAGGACAAATAAAGGGAAATATTTCTTCACCCAGAGGGTCGTTGATTTATGGAATTCACTTCCTGAAGGGGTCGTGACAGCTGTCAGCCTTGACAGCTTCAAGGCAGGGCTAGATAGATTCATGGATGCAAAGTGTATCGGTGGTTATTAAAACGGATGTCCATGTGCCGCCTCTATGTTGGTTGAGGCAGGCAGGATTCCCTTGGGTACCATTTGTTGGGGGTCAAGGGAAAGGGAGGGTTTTGCCTTCTCTTTATGCTCAAGATCCCCATGTACAATTGGTGGGCCACTGTGTGACACAGAATGCTGGACTCGATGGGCTTTGGCCTGATTCAGCATGGCTCTTCTTATGTTCTTATGTTCTTAATGCAGTATTGCAAGCTAATTCTGCTGGCAATCAGCAGTTCAAGTCTCCCAGGCTCAAGACTGACTCAGCCTCCCATCATTCTGAGATTGGTAAAATGACGATCGAGATTGTTGGGGGCAATATGATGACTCTATAAACCATTTAGAGAGGGCTGCACTGTAAAGCAGTACATAAGTCTGCTATTGTTATTGCTATTGTTATTTTAGCTTCTCTCTCTGTGACAAAATTCTGGTTGCTGTGGTCCTCACAAAGCATTCCATTTTCCTTGTCAGAAAATGAAATCCTAGCTAGGAAGAGTTTACAGGAAAAAAAGCTTTGTGCTCTCTCACTTTTACTTCATTCTTATTTACAGTAGTCCTTTTTATTTATTTATTTTTTTGTTTCTTTAGTCCATTCCTTTCCATTTTTCCCCTTTTAATCTTTCTTTCCAGAAAATTAGTCAGGCAAATATCTGGGTTTTTTGGGGGTTTTTTGGGAGGGGGTTGGTGCTTCCCAGAATATGTCTCTTTTATACTTGCTCCAGTGCTTTGTATATCTTTCCATAAGTATTCAGTAGACATTTATTTTATTTTATTAATTTATTTATTAAACAAATTTATATGGCTGCCCAATTCACACACAATGACTTGGAGAAATTTAGAAAATTAAAAATCCTTAGTACAAAAGCCCATAAATCCCCCACTTCCATGATGGCAAAATGTGCATTCAAGCCAACCAGGTGCATTCAAGCAACCTGGAATGAGTGCACAACTCAAACCAAAGAGTTCCTAAACCAGAGCTACTCCAATTTGACAGGTTCAGTTTCTTCATATTTTCCCCATTCAGACCTCAGCAGCCTCCAAGCACCAAGAAAGGGCAGACACAGCATCACTTAACTCACCATGATTAGAGAAGCAGAACTGAATATCATCAGCACACTTACAATGCTTCATTCATTGGTGATAAATGATCACAGCAGCTTCATATTAAACAGGAGTGGAGAAAGCACTGAACCCTAAAGAAGTATGCAAAGCTAGGGTTGCAGGTCCAACTTCTCACTCACAATCCACACCAACTGAAAATAATCTTGGAGGTTTATCAGACTTACTTTTTTGAATGAAACTCAGAATTAAGTTTTATTGAAATATATGTTTTATGTGTATGTGTGTTCCTGTGTAATAATTATTTCAAAAAAATCAGCATCTGATAAATAAATGAAATGAAATAATGTCATACATATAGATGTAAACTTCAACAGCAATTCAAATATCAGTAATTAACAAAGATTTATTAGAAGCTAGGTATCAATTTTTCTTAATTGTCGGTTCAGAGCTACTTTAACCTCTCTGTTTCTTAAGCTATAGATTATGGGGTTCAACATTGGGATGACAACTGTATAAAACAGTGATACAACTTTTCCTTGATTGGGAGAAGACAAAGCCCCAGGTTGTGCATACATAAAAAAAACTGTCCCAAAAAATAAACTAACTGCCATCAAATGGGAGGTACAGGTTGAAAAAGCTTTTTGTTTTCCTTTGACAGAAGGTATATTTATTATAGTACTAATAATATAAACATAGGATACTATGACTACTACAGCTGTGGTCACAATGATAAAGCCACACACTGAAAGGAGCACAAGTTCATTCACAAAAGTGACCGAGCAGGAGATCTTCATGACTGCTGGGACATCACAAAAGAAGTGATCAATTATAAGTGAGTCACAAAATGACAGACTGAATGTAAAACCAGTCTGGATGCAGCAGTTGATAAAGCCAAAAAAGTAAGAGATGGATAGAAGACAAACACACCTTTTCTGTGACATGATGATATGATACAGCAATGGACTACAGATGGCAATGAATCGGTCATATGCCATTACAGCCAAGAAAAAAGCCTCTGTGGTTCCAAACAGAGAAAAGAAGAACATCTGAGCTGCACAGCCACTGTAGGAAATGGTCTTATTTCCAGTTATAAAATCCAACATAGCTTTTGGAGTGATGACTGAAGAGTAGCAAATATCCAAAAAGGACAGGTTTTTCAGGAAGAAATACATAGGGCTATGAAGTTGGACATCAACAGTTGTAATTATGATCAGACCCATATTCCCCCCTAAGGTGATGATGTATATTACCAAAAAGAGAAAGAAGAGAGATATGTGCACTTTTGGTTGATCCTTAAAGCCAATTAATATAAATTCTGTCACTTCAGTATGATTTTCCATCACATTTATGGCTAAGGAGATGTCAGGAAAAACAGACACCTACAAATATTTTTGTGAAAGTTAGAAAATAGTGTTTGAGTAAGTCTGAAGAGGTCATTGTTAGCATGCATGTGAAATAAAAGCTGTTTGTGAAATTCTGCAAGCAGAAACCTGAAAAAGATACATATTAATTAATACTAATATTATTGTCATTATAGACCATAATGCATAAGAATCTAAGAAATAATAATGTAGAAGAGATCCATCAATCAGGATCATATCCCATTAATGTTTTGGTGGCATCCAAGCCATTCAAAGTCTTCTGGAACTGAATCGCACAGAAATCTTGGTAAAGATATAGAACAAGAATGGATATAAATTACTTGAAATTAAAAGTGCTATATAGATAAATACAAGGATTTCTTTGTCAAATTCTAACAAAATATGCCTGCAGGATAGGGAAAAAAAGAATTAAACTTTTTTTTAAAAAAATTATTAGAAGACAAAAATATAGCTGTGACAATGTTAGAAATTCTAAATAAAAATTGAGAAAAGGGTATTAACCAAGTGAGAAGACTGTATTACTAAGATGTAAATCACAAAAGAACAAATGGCTACACCAGTGAGTTAGAAGGGAGATATACTATTTAAAAGGAAATAATACAAAACTTAAAGTAAAGTATTAAAGTTTACACAGAATGTAAACCTCTCCAGTTAAACATGCCTTTTGTTTGGAACAGCTTACCTCCTGAAAAGATATCTTTAATATCATCAAACAACATCTGTTAATCTCAGGTCCTTAGGAAAATCATAGTCATCACAACTGGGAGGCTAGCAGAAAGAAAAATATACACAATTGCCATCCTAACATTCTGTTTGAATCAGGAGTCAGCTGCCAATCTTCTGTTATTGTAGAGAAAACCAACATCACTGTATCTTTGCTGGATTTGTTCTTGTTGCTGCTGCTGCTGCTGCTTATTTTAAGTAACTGTTGATTATTTTACTCTGTACTGAATTTCTGCTAACTTATTGATTTCATCTTTTAATTTATTGAACCGGTCTTTCCTGTTTTATACATTCTTATTGTAAAGCATTTGAGTTACAATGCACTGAAAATACATGGATATAAACTCAATAAAGACATTAATTCCAATGTCAAAGTCCTTCATCTCAAGTGAGAAGCTTTTGAAATGCCACAAAAATATTTTTGCATAAGTTTTGGATACTGAATTACTGAACTAAATGAATTCATCTAGAAACTCCTATCACTTCCTTAAAAGCAAATTTCAGCTTCAGCATTTCTACTCACCTCTCATTTTCCTATTCATTAAAACTGGAAATGGAACAAACTTGCAATGTTGTTTTTGTGTTTAACATTATTTTTTTATCTGTCTATGAAACAAATACATTCTGCCAATCTTTTTTTTTCTTTTCTGTGTTCAAATTTAACGTATTTATGAACAATCACATTACATCTGAGGCCCAATGTTAGACATAAGTATGATCTCATGAGTATAATCTATTTTAAGGTACATTGGTCCAAATGGAAACAATTTATGTATTTTGAAAAAGAGCATATTCTTGTAAAGCTTCTACTATGGATTTTTTTTATAGTTCTTCCCATCAGAGTGGAGGTTTCTGATCTTCAAACTAGCATTTACATAGAAAAATAATTATCCACTAAACTCCACTGGAAAATATTCTAATATCAAACTAATATTTAAAATTTTACAATAATCATTTTTCAAATCTAGCAAACAATGAAATTTATTCAGCAATTTATCTATTTCAACAATGGCCCAAATCAAAAGGATACACAGTTTATTATATATTGACTGTGTGTTTCTGAAAAAGCAAATTACATTTTAAACAGCAGTATTTTTTTAAATCCCATAGAAACTGTTGCAACAGTTTCTATGGGATTAAAAAAATTCCTTCCCTCTCTTTTTCTCCCTCTCACATCATGACTCTGGAATAAGAAATTGGGAATCTGATATTCTCTTATTTCCTTATTAGATAATTTCTTGCTCTCATTGTTTAAACAGCTCTTCTTACTCCTATTTTAATGCCTCAGATAGAAAAACTTTTTTCTTTTTCTTAGTTTATTGCACCATTTGGTTTCCATCATCAGTTGCAAAATTTGGATAGCCATTGGTACAAAAGATGAGATTGGAAAAGCAATTGTAAGAGATAGAATGGGTTGGCCACATCTCACCCAAGTGGTTTTAGTTGCTTTAGTTTGATCTCTATTCTAATCCTCATAGAATGTACACACACTTTCTAAACATGTATTTCAAAATGGAATAAACATTGTGGAACTGTTATTTGACAATTGCTCTACTAAAGTGAAAACAAGCATGAAATTTATATCTAAGTGTGCTAGGGCAGGGCGTTTCAACCTTTTCACCTATTGTACCACTTTTAGGATATGGCAACATCCGAGTACCACCAGTTGCCTAGCAAGGTGTCAAAAACTTGATGACCAAAAGAAAAAAAAGAAAAAAGTGATAAAGTACAGGTAGTCCTTGACTTACAACAGTTCGCTTAGTGATTGTTTGAAGTTACAATGGCACTGAAAAAGTGCCCCCCAAGTCACAGCCGAGGAAGACACCTGCCTGCCCACCCGGCAGCCCTCCTGTCTGAGGTTTTCATTGTTGTGAGCATTTCTGTTGAGGATTGGCAGCGAGGGTGGGGTGGAGTGTGTGTGGTTTTTATTCCCCCCATCTGCTGGGTGGTTGCAGCAGATTTTGGTCACTTCACATGACCCTGGGACACTGTGACCGTCATAAATATGAATCAGTTGACAAGCATCTGAATGTTAATCACAAGACCCTGGAGATGCTGCAACATTCCAGCTGATTGGTGCTTCTTCAGGGCTCAGCAGAAGCAGCAGGATCAGCACTGAGCTCCAGCTGGAGCCTGATGTTGATCCTGGCACTTCCACTGAGCCCTGACAGCCCCAAAGAAGTGCCAATCAGCTGGAAAGCAGCACTGATCCTGGCGCTTCCACTGAGGCCTGACAGCCCTGCAACTTTTTCGCTCAGGCTTGTGCAGTGCTGCCACTAGTTCATCTCATTCCCCTCCCCTGCTACCACTTTTCTAGGATGGTCACGTACCACCTGCCAGGTACCAATGTACCACAGGTGGTACCCATACCACTGGTTGAAAAGCCCTGTGCTAGGGGAATTTGCAAGTGTGGAGGGGGGGATATTGTGACAAAATCCCCACACACCCTTCTACATGCATCATGGCATTACACATAGGTAAAGATGGCCGTGTAATATTGAGATGCCACTTTAATCATCCTGTTGACAGGAGAGATCCTTTGCATGCTCTTAAAGTGATCTAATCCAGTTAATCTAGTTCCACAGATAGATCACTACTGAAAAGAAACAAAGAAGGTCAGGGCCTCAGAAGATTTAACTTTCCTGCATCAGAGGTCTTGTAGAATTATGTAATCCTTTCACAGATGGTTCTTAAGGATACACAACTGTAAGGGGAAACATCAGAATTATAGATAATACTCAATGATGTTTCAGCAACAGACAACTTTGTTCTATTTTTATTGGTTTATTTTTAATGAGGGATTTATGTTTTTAATCTTAATTTATTATGTTTCATTATTGCTAGATATGCAGTTTTGTAAAGCATATCATATACAGTTGTGGGAACTCAGGCCCCCAGAGAAGGAAATATTAAAAGAGCAGAAAAATATATTTCCTCAAAGGATCTTAAAGAGGTAGAAAAGCATGCCCAATTTTTTTAATAGTCCCAAGCAGGAACCAGCTATGTAGAAATGTAGATGTAAATAATCCAGGAAGGTTGGAGACCCCCAGCTAGAAGCTTAGGAAGACAAAGACCTAAAATCTACATACCCTACCCAAATTCTAAGGACATAATAGGATTCCAAACAGATTCCAAAGGGCACACCCCGATTCAGGTCAGAATAGATGACACAGGAAATACAAAGCCTCAAACAGGAACAGGAAACAAACAAAAGCCCCAGAGAGTATAAAAACCCACTCCCTGCATGTGCTCTTTCTCTTTTCTTTCAGTGCCATCCTTCTGTCTGGCTCTCCTCTCCAATAAACTTTCTTTCTAAAGCAGTCACCATGTTGTTTATTCCCAGCTTGGACTGAACCATGAAGACTTTTCCTTCAACACAGTATAACACAGTGTAATACAAAAATAGATAAAAATTACATAAAAATGTACAGAAACAAAAAACAGAAAACTATGTACATGAATCATTCAGCGTCTACCGGTGTTGATATTGGAGCTTTGGAACAACTTCAGTTCTAAAGAGGATGCTTAATCCTAGGATAACTGATGCACTTATAACATTCATTTGATTCCCTTTATCCTGCAGTTTCCTCACATTACATTCTATTAATGTGAAGGTGTGTGTGTGTCTGTGTGTGTAATTAAATTAGATTGGATTGGATTGGATTAGATTAGATTAGATTAGATTAATATATAGGGAGATTCTCTCATTGTTGCTTATCAAATGAAATTAATGACTCAATAAATTTGGGAAGAATGTCCAATTTATTAACCCTGGGATTTATATTTTAACTTTTTTTGTTTTATTGGATAAAATGTTAAATATTGAACTACAGTTATAATATTGCCCCTCCACACACACACAGAAACCCCCTAATGGATGTCTCATATACATATACATACACACATACACACACACATACATACATACATATATATGTATATATATATAAAGACCACGAATGCGAAGCAAAACAATATCAATACACTTCACCATCTCTAATCCCCCTGCAACTCAGACTAACCTGAGCACAACAAAGCCCCTAACCAATCAGAACACACCTCCACCCAATCAGAACACAGCCAAGCTCCCAGCCAATCAGTTCATACCCCCACTGGCAGTTAAAAGGAAGAAACAGCTACAATCACACATTGCTCCTAGAAGCACAAAGCCGAAAGCACCAGCCAGAAGATGACGAATGGGACTTCGTCAAAATGTCGCCAAGACACTTCAAATTTTATGCGGGAGAAAACCCGAATAACCAAAGACCTACATATATTAGAAGATTAGAAGTCTGCATAGAGGACATTGCAGTAGCTGGAGACAGCAGGAAAAAGAGAGAAAAAAATAAAAAATAATAAAATACAACGACCTGCAAATAGAAATAAAAAGACTGTGGCAACACACAAAACAACAAACTGGTAGTAGAGAGGATATAATTGTAAATGGTTCTCTCATTTAGAATTACTAGAAAGATTTAAAGTAGACAAAACAATTTATGGTTTTGAACATTCTAAGACTGAGTTGCTAAATGTATAAACTTTTATTGAAATTGGAAGCAGAAGAACAAGTGAAATAATTCATGATAAAGTGGGATAAATATGCAGTTATAATATGTAGAAGGAACAATAGGAAAACATGTGACTATGAGGATTGACATTTACATTATAATCTTAAGGAAAAATATAATATGATGTACTGTTAGCATATATCACCAGATAAATTTTCGAAATTGTATAAAGGCATTTTTATGGAAACATATCATGTTTGGTGAACAGATAAACAGAGCAAGAAAATTGTGACCTCAAAAGCATATATAGTTTCAAAAAAAATTAAAAATCAATATACAATTGAAATCAGTGGCTTTTCTCCTGGGAGTGAAGGAAAAACGGTTAAAAAAAACATAGAGCTTTGCTTTGCACAGCTTCCCTACAAGAGGGAAAGATTCAGCATTGCTCTCAATGGAGGAATAATTGGTATAATGGTAGAACTTGCTGAAATTGCCAAACTGACTTATCTGATCAGAGAAAAAACAATATCTACATTTATTGCTGACTGGAAATCCCTTATAGACTTTTTTGCATGAAAAAAACCAGAAAAAATAAACATATGGTTTATAATTTATGATGAAAGAACAAAATAGATTAAATGTTATTGAGCTGCTGAAGAATAACTTCAAACTTGCAAGTTTATGACCTCTCTGTACTCTACTTATGAAAGATTCTAAATAATTTTTCTGCTATTCTTTAGCATGACTATTTTTTATAGATGAGTTGTATTCCTGCTACTACTACTATTATTGTTGTGGACCCATTCATGTATATGGTTACTGAGCAGCAGGGATTTAGTTTGCATGATGCAGATGACTTAAAAATTACATTTTAAGTGTCAAGGTGAACGACCATTTGAGAAGAATTTCTCTGCTACTCACCCTTAACCATGTAAAGTAAAAAGTTATGATGTTAGAAAACATTCATTACAGATCCCTGTTCTTCTGTAAAAGTTGCATTTGCTTAAAATGTCAGCAACAGCCTTAACTTTGATATAGACATATGTACATATGGAAGTGGGTAATGATACCCAATCCCTTATTTTGTGAATCTGACAAATGTATCTAGTATCTAGGTATAACTGACTAAAGAGATGTGCTTCTTCACACATTTAGGAAAAATAAAGGAACAAAAATAGGTCTCAAGGTATAATTTCTACTAATATTCCATGTGAGTATGTTTTGTTATCAACAGATATTAATACATTGCAATTCTTACATAATGTGAGTAAGAATTCTGCATTTTTAATGACAATAAATTTTGCAGTGGCATCTTCAGGCTGGTGCTTTTGGCTTCTGCTTCTAGGAGAAGGTTTTCGCAGGTGTTTGTATGTAGTCTTTGGTTATATATTTCCTTTTTTGTATTATATATATATATATATACTACAAAAAAGGAAATAAAAAGAGTTGGAAAGAAAGGGTAGGGCAAAAGCAAAACTGGGGAGGACAAACAAAAAGGAGAAAAAAATATAGAAAAAAGTAACTTTTCACTTTCTTTGATACATATAAAAGCCTAAAAATCAATAACCCTTTGAACTAGAATAACCAACAGTGCTTCTATTATCACAAACAAGTCTAATAATTGAAATTCAAGATTAAAATTTCATTTTTTAAAAATTTTTAAACGCAAAGTTGAGGAGTGATTTCCAAATAGAAACAATATAATTCTCCACCAACTGCATTAATTTCACCCTACATTCTTCCATTGTGAACACATGTAAGTCTGTCCACTTCTGCATATAGAGGACCTTTGCTGCTACTGTCCTAGATAAGAACTTTGATTTTCTTTCTTTTTTAAAAAAAAAATCTGCTTATCCTTCAGATCTATAAGAAAAGCTTCTGATTTCAATTGTAAGGTCAATTTTATGGATGCTTTAAAACTAAAAGTATTCATAACTTTATGTTTTGTAAGGGTTGGTGCTCATCTGAAGAAAGTCACCCTTTTTAGCTGTCTTCCTAATGCATCTTTGACCTCTTTGTTCCTTAGGCTGTAAATTAATGGATTCAACATAGGAATTACAACAGTATAAAAAATAGAAACAACTTTGCCTTGATTCGGAGAAGCCATAGCTCCAGGCTGACCATACATGAAGAAAGCTGTTCCAAAGAACAAGCTAACAGCCATGATATGGGAAGTACAGGTTGAAAAAGCTTTCTGTCTTCCCTCTACAGAAGGCATGTGGAGAATTGTGGCCACAATATAGACATAGGAAACCAAAACTATAGTGGATGTTATCACTATGATAAACCCACACAGTGCTAAGAGCACAATCTCATTTACAAAAGTATCTGAGCAAGCTGCTTTCATGACAGCTGGGACATCACAGAAAAACTGGTTAATTTCCCATGGTTCACAATAGGATAAGCTGAAAGTAAGGCTTGTCTGTATGCAACAGTTGAGGAAACCAAAGAAATAGCAAACCGTTATTAGACGTATACAGGTTTTCCTGGACATGGTGACATAATAAAGCAGGGGATTGCAGATGGCAGTAAATCTGTCATATGCCATTACAGCTAGTAAGAAACATTCAGTTGTTCCAAAAAGAGAGAAAAAGAACATTTGAATGGCACATGCATTATAGAAAATGCCTTTCTGCCCTGTTGCAAAGTTCACCATGGCTCTGGGAGTTATAACAGAAGAATAGCAGGTATCCAAGAAGGATAAATTCTTCAGGAAGAAGTACATAGGACTTCGGAGCTGAGGATCAAGAGTAATAATAATGATCATTCCAATATTTCCCATCAATGTTATGATGTACAGCAGCATGAAAAGAAAAGACAAACCAAGCTGTAGCTCTAGGGGACCTGAGAATCCTTCCAAAATGAATAGTGCAATTCTGGAGTGGTTTCCCATTTTGTTTTCTAAAAGAATTGTGAGATAAAAACTTAATGAATAATAATGCAACAGTGGCCTTTTATATAATCTGACTCAAAAGACAATAAGTTATCAGTTCAAGGTTCATAAATGTTCTGCCACTTCTCACTGCAATCCATTTTTATTTGTACTTGAATAATGGATGAATGCAATAAAACAGTTGTTATCTTGCTTGAAATCATTCAACCCTGAAAAAGTAAATCAGCTTTGATCATATTTATTGCTGAGATTAACATTATAGATTTCTTCATATACCAAGAAATAAACTTTTAAAATACAAGTTCATAAATAACTTTAATATTGAAGGCAAAAAATATAGATCCTTCTCTTACATATTTGCATAATGCATCATGTATTGGGTGGCAATTATTACATTTAAATATTTTAGATACACTGAACCAAGTTTCATTTCCCAAATATTTTAAAAAATAATAAATCAATTTATGTGATAGATTTCATATTTCAATTTTCAACTTGAAAAATTCCTATTATTATTATTATTATTGTTGTTGTTGCTGTTGTTATTATTTCTTATATCCAGATATAATAAATTCCAAACACAATCTGCATTCACACATACAAATATAGAAAACAACTGTAAAATGGAGAAGTTTTCTTATGAAAACTACCTTAAATTCATCATTCCCAAAGTAGAACCATGTTATAATAACGTATGGCTAGAAATTATTAACCTTTTCCTTTTGTGTTCTCTTGCATTCTATTACCGAAATCTGATGCCATTTTTAAGAGCTTTCCCCTTGCCTGATACTTAAATTTATGCTAAAATATATTATGGTCAATGAGATATCAAAAAAAACATATAAATATTATTCATAATTATTTTGAATAAATAAATATTGTGCAAAAATAAACAAACTCAGATAATGTTGACTCACACTCCTCTGTTGTGCTCCATTCAACGTATTCAAACATTTGATAGGAGAGGAATGCTATCAAGGTCATCTTAGAAAGTCTGTCATTTTTCCACGTATCCAATGAAATATCTCATTCTTAGATTAAAACAAGCGCTATAAAACTCAGGATTTTGAAAGATTTCACAGAAAAGGAATCAGCTAGAAATGCAGATTTATTTGAGGAAAAGTTAGGAAAACTGCTTTTCCACCATTATCTGGTGGGGAAAGAGAGGGGAAGAAAGGGTGGGAGAGAAGGAAGGAAGTCTTTCACTCAAGTCAAAGTCCATTTGTTTTATTCATATTAGCTCAGAAGTGGTTTTCATTCTTACACAGACACAAATGTGCGGAGACCATTTTTCCAGAGAGTTATCCACATCATTATTCCCCACCATGAACAGGAGATATTGATTTTCCTTATGTATGTGATAGTAGCAGAAGCATGTCCCAATAATTTATTTTTAATGTTCTGTTTTTTAACATAAGGATCAAAAAGTTCAAAACAATAGAAGACAACTTTATACATCAAAGTATATTGACTAATAGAATTTAAAAAAAAGTTTCACAAATAACATCTACAATAAAATGTTTTTTCCTCTCGTATGATACATTGAAAGGAATGATCTTTCACCTTATTATTATATGGAGACTACCTCAAGCCACTGCACAGGTTTCATTCATAAAAATTCTGCTGAAATGGATGAAAGTTTCTCAAAGCAATACAGTCCATATATCTCTATCAACAATCACTAAATAAGTATTGTTATCTCTTTCCACAATAATTCTCTCTCTTTAAAAATAGTAATTGCTCATTTTAATTATATCCCCTAGAGCTATGGCATCTAATGGAGAAGCAAATAATGTATGTACATCATTGTTTGTTTTTCAAGACTAGTTATAGTCTCAGAAACTCATGTTTCTTCATTTACTGCAGTTTTTTAAGATGCAATATTTTGATTTTAAACCAGAAGACTTAGCTTCTACTCCATTTGTGTTTGTTTGATGGATTGAGATTGATTGATTGATTGATTGATTGATTGATTGATTGATTGATTGATTGATTGATTGATTTCTATAACTGGCCATCTCAGCAAACAATACTAGGCTGGTCTTAGAAAGTAGTTCTGAGAAAATTGCTCTGTTACCCTGATTCAATGCACTAAATATGTTATGTATATATTGAACATGTATACTAGTTATATGCTCACTGAAACCTATCTTACTCCTACTTAAAATAGTATTCCCAGACAATGTCTGATACATAGATCCATCCATCTCTGGATTCAGATAAAATACTTAAGCCACATGAAACTACAACTGAAACATTACTTTATATATGTTTCTTATGGTGTTAATTTGGCTTATTTATTTATTCATTTGAAGTTTTATAACTCTCCAGAAATGAAAGAGTTACTACACCTTAATTTAAATATCATCATCAACAACAAAAGGTTAAGGGTCAGTGAAATAAAACGATCTTTAATTATCCTTTAAATGCCACTGTGGGAGAACCTTTATAACGATTTAGGAGTAAGGAATTCCAAAGTATGTGGACTGCCTTAGCAAATACCTGCAATTCTCTCTAACCCATGATGTTAGGAGGACTTGTTTTTTCTATAGACAGATAGATTCATAACTGACAAGATACTATCTGATGCAACCAGCTTTTATGTCATACAAAGCTTTGTGAGTAATTAGCAGCAGTTTGAATATGAGGGATAAATCTATTGGTAGTCAGTCTAACAAATTTCTTTATTCTTCTGAATAAAAAAAAGTAGAGCTTCAGAAGATTTATCTTCCTTGCACTCATCATCTTTTGGAATTACTCTATGTAATCCTTTTCATGTTCTTTTCATAAGGACATACAACTTTAATGTTAAATACTTCTCAATAATATTTCAGCAGCAAAATCATTTTGTTTGTTTTAATTATTTTATTGTTAATGAGGTTCTTACTATTTTAAAGTTACTTTTAATGAAGTTTTATTATTATGAGAAATCTGGATTTTGGTAAAGTAAAGTATATCATATAACATACACAAAAACAGTCACACACAGAGATGGAGATGGAGAATAGATAGAAGGTATCTCTATCTATCTATCTATCTATCTATCTATCTATCTATCTATCTATCTATCTATCTATCTATCTATCTATCTATCTATCTATCTATCTATCTATCTATCTATCTATGAACACAAAGCAACCTTTATTGCTTCTGATTGTCAAATACAGTCACTAAACATCTACTCCCAAAAAATGAATTTTGAATTAAATAAGCAACAGACCAAATGAAGTGGTAAATATTTGGGAATGCAATTGTTTTAAAGAACACAGAGACCAGGAGGGGAATCTGATCATTTCCAGATCATACTGAGGAGAACCATAAAAATGTATAATGAATGTTTTCCGTCTAAGCTAGTAAAACAAACAAGTTAAAATATAAACCCTAATAGTTAGTTGATATTTTGTGTGTTCCTCCCTTATTTATTAGACCATAGACTTCTTTTGAAGAAAATCAATGCAGAGAATATATATACACAAGGGTGATGAAGAGGTTAAAACATTGGATTAGGAAAAGGAAAATCAAGTTCCAGTCTTCCCTTAAGCAGGGATGCCAACTGGTGCTTTAGTTCAGCCCTAAACTAAGTAGTTGAAAAATAACTACCTATCAATGAGCAATGAAGCAGTGTGGTAGATCACAATTTATAGTATTCAGCAAACAGCCTTTGTACTTCAGTAAACTGATCTATGTACACATATACAAATCCAGACCAACATGGGATGCAGCATGAAGAAACGTAAGGCAGACTACTGATGAATTTTATTTTCTCCAGAGTCTCAAAATTTTAATCATCAACAGAGAATGACATGCAGTATAGGGGAAGGCTGTGTCATAATATGAAGCATGATGGAATTGTGTAATAAAAATATTAGGTTCAGTGGTGGGATTCAGCCAGTTTGCACCAGTTCACCAGAACCAGTAGCTAATTTTTTGTCGCCCAGGCCCAGACTTCCGGAAGCTGCATCCAAACAGAGAACCGGTTCTTCACATATTTGAATCCCACCACTGATTAGGTTATTTGTTTCAGATGTGTACAATTTATGGTTTTCACTGAAAAGCAGGAAACAAACTATCAAAGAATGAAAATATATATTTAAAAAGTTAAGACAACAGTTATATTTTCTTTCAGAACAGAATACCATAGAATAGAATGTAAATTCTTATATTCTACAGTTCTATGTTAGTAATCTAACATAGATTATCAATATCTTATTTTATTTCAATTCTTATTCTTGTTTGTATAATTCATATATTTCATATTGATACATGACCAAAATAAAGAATGATATACTGAATCTATTTTGCAATTTTAAAAGTATCAATATCAATTGCATGCATATTCATTGTGATTTCTTTAAAAAAAATGGTATATCAGTGAATATCCCGAGACAAAATTGACACCTGAAATAATTTATATGCAAACTACCAGATAAAATGAAAATGCATTGTAAATTAAGATACAGCAACCACAATGGTATATATACTGAAATTTTGTTTATAATTTTAGAATTATTCTGTGACACTAAGTAACTACTTTACTTAAGTATTAGTGAAAAAATGTCTTCTTCAAGGCACAATTTATCTCTTTATTTCTGAAACAATATATTAGAGGGTTTAAAAGAGGAACTATCACAGTGTAGAGCACTGACACAACTTTGTTAGAGTTGTAGGCATACATAGCTTTGGGCCGTGCATAGGTGAATAGTGTGGTGGAATAAAAGAGTACAACCACTGTGAGGTGAGAACTGCATGTGGAGAAAGCCTTCTTTCTTCCCTGAGCTGAAGGAATCTTCAGGACTGTCAAAATGATATAGATGTATGATGTAACAACCATACAGAGGGGAACCATGATAACCATTAGAGCCAGGATGAAGTCTACCAGTTCAGCTATGGAAGAATCAGTGCAAGAAACATTCAAGAGGGGTGAAATATCACAGAAATAGTGATTGATCTTATAAGTGCGACAGTATTTCAGCCGGCCAATAAAGCTAAGTTTGATCATGGAGGTGAGTAAACCACATATCCAGCATCCTGTTGAAAGCTGAGCACAGAAATTATTGTTCATGAGGTTTGGGTAACGAAGTGGATAGCATATAGCTAAGTACCGATCATATGCCATCACAGCTAGAAGAATATATTCACTGCACACAAAAGTGACAAAAAAATATAGCTGGGTTAGACAACCTTGGAAGGAGATGTGTTTGTCTTGTGATAGAAAATCTCCCAACATTTTAGGAACAATGACTGTGATGTACCAGACTTCAAGAAAGGAGAGGTTACACAAGAAGAGGTACATGGGCTTATGAAGATTATTATTGATCCAAATGACTACAATGATTATCAAATTCTCCATGAGAATCATCAAGTATGCAATGAGGAAGAGGACAAAGAGGAGAATCTGAAGCTCTGCAGTGGTAGTGAATCCCAGCAGGATGAAGTAGCTGACATTTGTCTGGTTGGCTTCTTCCATGCTGTGTAGAGTCTGGGATTTACAAGAATGGAAGACAAAAGATGTAATGCAACATCAATATTTTATTTTTTTTTAAAGAAAAGTATACCATATTTTTCTCCCTACATATTCAAAATTTATTCCTAGCAAACCTATGCTACAGTCTTCAAATATGCATAATGAAATGTACCAGATTCAAGGTCATAAACTGTATTAAAGCAGTGATATTTAAATTAATTGTAACATTTCTATCTGTTTATGTATGTGAGAGACAGATATTTATTCTCATAGGAGAGACTGGCCTTGGAATTAAAGTTTATTCTTGAATACTAGATAAAGTTAATTAAAAAATATAATGCTTTCCCAAGCCAAATGGACAAAAAGTGCAAATATATTCACCAATTTTTCCATGAAATACCCATGAAAGGATTGTCGGTAAAATTCACAATTCAGTGCTTTCATTCATCTCATTACATACATGTGAATGCAAAATGAATTATATTTGATTGCATTTAGTACTACAACTTCCTTTAGACCTCCTTAAGAATATTATAGCATCAGTTTATTTTCTGTATATCAAAATTCCTTATTCATTATATTATCTGTTCAGCTGAATGCCACATGCAAAATTGTATTGAAAAGAAATAAGGATAGTTACCTCAGATTTAGCCAGGCTGATTTTCTTTTCTTTTCTTTTTTTCTGTCTTTTTATGGAGTGGATTTTTTTTCCTGTTTCTATAATAATGCTCTTTATTTTCTCATCTCTCCTCCTTGGGACTAACCATGATAATTATTACAATTCTCCCAAGAATTGTAGCCTCAGAAAATATTTTAATTCCTTCGCCCCTTTGGAGTATGTGTATATATATGTATGTATATATGTATGTATGTATGTATGTATGTATATATATGTGTGTGTGTTTGTGTGCGTGTGTAGTCCTAGCTAAGCATAAAGACTGTTAGAGAATTTTAATTTCTCTATTGGTGAAAAAATAAATCAGAAGCTCTCACAGTTGACTGCATTTAGCTGATTCAAAATAACCTCTTTATATTCATATCAAAATATTTACAATACCATACATTCTTCTTTACAGCAACAAAGCACAAATGAAGACTTCTTACAGAGAGATACAGTGACAAACCTGAGACTGGAAATCCAGCTCCTAACTCAATACCCTTTTACACAGACTCAGTAGCACTTTCTTCACATTGGCTGACTGAGTTACCACATGACTCTTCCTGCTCATGAATATTCCAACAAAGACCAAGGTATAAGCTGTTTTACGAAAAAAGACAAATTAAAACTAGGAAAATTATTGGCAGTTTCTTAAAATACTGGTGCCTAAATTCTTCACTTTGTTCTGCAGTCCATGTTCATTATTCCTAAAATAAAGATTTACAGCTATTACCTACCAATGATACTTATTTTATGCTGCTACTTCATTGTCAATAGTTCCTTTGATATGTATATCCATACAACTCATTGTTTAAACTTGGACTTTAAATGTAATACACTAAATTTAAAATTAAATATATGCTACTCATATATGCCACCTTTTGTCAATTTCAACCACAAACTCTTGAGAGTGCACTTTTGAGCCGAGAAATATTTACTAATACCATAGAAGACTGACAAGGATATAGTAGGCCACTTTTTTCCTTTGCACATAAAAGATATAGCTGTATATAAAGGATTGTTTGACCAATGTGAGTAAATTCTTCAAATATGTATACTTTAAAAAGTTACTTATTTATTGAATATTTTTACTCTGCCTTTATTATTTTTATTATTTATTTATTTATTTATTTATTCGGATTTGTATGCCGCTCCTCTCCGAAGACTCGGAGTGGCTTACAACATATATATAAAAACAATTGAACAAATCCGAACAACATTAAAAATACAAACCCCATACATACTCATCAATCACACCACAATCAACAATCATCCCCAGGCCTGCCGGCAGAGGTAGGTTTTTAAATTCTTTTGGAAGGCCAGGAGGGTCGGAGAAACGCGGACTTCAGGAGGTAGTTGGTTCCAGAGGGTGGGCGCCACAACAGAGAAAGCCCTCCCCCTAGGGCCCGCCAAACGACATTGTTTCGTTGACGGGACCTGGAGGAGGCCGACCCTGTGCGCTCTCACCGGTCGTAGAGAAGTATGTGGCAGAAGGCGGTCCCGTAAGTATCCTGGTCCCAAGCCATGAAGGGCTTTATAGGTAATAACCAACACCTTGAATTGGGCTCGGAGACCAATGGGCAACCAATGCAGCGTGCGGAGAGTTGATGAAATGTGGGCACAACGAGGAAGACCCACAACTGCTCGCGCAGCTGCATTTTGCACTAACTGTAGTCTCCGAACACTCTTCAAGGGTAGCCCCATGTAGAGAGCATTGCAGTAGTCGATCCTCGAGGTGACAAGGGCATGTGTGACTGTGAGGAGTGACTCCTGATCCAAGTAAGGACGCAATGGTGCACCAGGCGAACCTGGGCAAATGCCCCCCTCGCCACTGCCGACAAATGATGATCCAATGTCAGCTGTGGATCAAGGAGGACTCCCAAGTTGCGAACCTTCTCTGAGGGGTTTATAGATTCACCCCCCAGGGTAATCGAAGGACAGATAGAAGTGTCCTTGGGAGGCATCACCCACAGCCACTCTGTCTTATCGGGGTTGAGCCTTAATCTGTTAACACCCATCCAAACCCTCACAGCCTCCAGACACCGGCACATCACCTCAACCGCTTCACTGATATGGCCAGGAGTGGAAATGTACAGCTGAGTATCATCAGCGTACTGATGGTATCTCACTCCGTGGCAGTGGATGATCTCACCCAGTGGCTTCATGTAAATGTTAAAAAGTAGGGGGGAGAGAACCGACCCCTGAGGCACCCCACATGGGAGTAACCTAGAGGTGGACCTTCGATCCCCCACAAACACCGACTGCGACCGACCAGTGAGATAGGAGGAGAACCACCGCAATACGGTGTCCCCCACTCCCAATCCCTCCAGCCGGCGCAGAAGGATACCGTGGTCAATGGTATCGAATGCCGCTGAGAGGTCAAGAAGCACCAGGACAGAGGACTGGCCTCTATCCCGGGCTCGCCAGGGATCATCCATCAGAGCGACCAAAGCAGTTTCGGTGCTGTAGCCGGGCCTGAATCCCGACTGCAGAGGGCCCAGATAATCGGCTTCCTCCAGAGACCGCTGGAGCTGATGCGCCACCACCTTCTCGACAACCTTCCCCACAAAGGGAAGGTTGGAGACCGGACGATAGTTGGTCAAAATTTCTGGATCCAGGGAAGGCTTCTTGAGGAGGGGGCGCACAAGTGCCTCCTTTAAGGGAGCCGGAAAGGACCCCTCCCTCAAAGAAGCATTGACAATCTCCTGGATCCAGGTACGTGTCACCACCTTACTGGCCGAAACTAGCCAGGAGGGACACGGGTCCAACAAACAGGTGGCAGAACATACAGATCCAATGGCCCTGTCCACTTCCTCAGGCGTAACAGCCTCAAACTCTCCCCAGATGACCGGACAAGAACATGCCCCTGTCCCCTCAACTGAATCATTATCAGTCGACTCTGCTACACAATTGGAGTCTAGGTCAGCCCGGATCTGAGCCACTTTGTCTGCGAAACAGTTATTAAAGTCCTCGGCACTACCCTGCAAGGGAGGCCCCGGACCCCTTGGGTTAATAAGGGATCGGGTCACCCTAAACAGGGCGGCCGGACGAGATTCCGCAGACGCGATCAAAGCAGAAAGATACAAAGATCTTGCCGCCTTAATCGCCTTCAGATAGGCTTTAATAAATAAGCTCAATCTGGTTCGGTCAGATCCGGACTTACTTTGTCTCCATCGCTTCTCTAGACGTCTCTTATGGCGCTTCATCCCCCTGAGCTCCTCAGTAAACCAAGGAGACCTCCTGGGGCCAGCACCACGGAGAGGTCGCAAAGGCGCAATCCGGTCAATAGCCCCCTTCGCGGCCGTATTCCATGCCGCTACCAGGGACTCCACCGGACTGTGAATGAGGGAGCTCGGTAATTCCCCAAGCGCCGTCTGAAAACCAATTGGATCCATCAGGCGTCTGGGGCGGAACCACCTAATCGGTTCCGCCTCCCTGCGGGGAAGGATTGGGGCCGTAAAATTCAGTCGAAGCAGAAAATGATCAGTCCATGACAAAGGCATGATATCTAAGCCCCTTAAAACCAGATCATTACCCAACTGCTCCGAAAGGAAAATCATATCCGGGGCGTGTCCACCCTCATGCGTCGGGCCCTGCACTACTTGGGTCAGGTCCATGGTTGTCATGGCGGCCATGAACTCCTGTGCCAATCACGAGGATTCGCCAAGCGACGGCAGATTGAAGTCCCCCAGGACTATAAGCCTGGGGAACTCCACCGCCAGCCCAGCAACCTCCTCGAGTAGCACAGGCAGGGCTGATGCCACGCAGCTGGGAGGCAGGTACGAAAGCAATAAGCCCACCTGGACCCCTAGGTCCAGCGTCATAAGGATGGACTCGCAACCCGGAATTTCGGAAACAGTGAGTCTACGTAGACTGAGGTTCTCCCGGGCCAAAATAGCCACTCCTCCCCCCCTTCCCTGGGGTCGCGGCTGATGCCATACCTGATAACCTGATGGGCACATGCCCGTGAGGGGAACTCCCCCCTCAGGGCCCAACCAGGTCTCAGTCACACACGCCAAGTCGGTCTCCTCATCCATGAGAAGATCATGAATGAGGGGAGCCTTATTGTTAACCGACCTGGCGTTAAGCAGCAATAGCCTGAGCCCAGGGCCCGAGCTACACCCATCACCAGAATCGTGGGGAGAGCAAGTTTTTTCAGAAGGGCCAGAACAAGGAACTGCTACGAGGCAGCAGGACCGAGTTCCCCGTGTGCGGCCTACCCTCCTGCTCCCGCCATACCTGCCTCTTCCCTGAATGACCGGTATATTCCAACCCTCATTGTCTCCAGAGTCCGCATCTCCCCAGTCCCCGGCCTCCCTCAAGCTCGGCAGGCCTGTCCATTTATCTATCATACATTCTTCAAGCATGTCCCCGTCCCATACATACATCACTCACCCCCCCCAATTTGATAAAAATTAAAAATTTAAATTTAAAAGTTTAAAAATTTAAAAACAGACGTATAAACATATTAAATTTAAAAAACCACAGTATAAAACATATTAATTAAAAGAACCACAAGCAGAGATACAAGAAATAAACCAGTCGCCCCAAAATGTCTCATCAGGGGCACAGACTGAGCTTGAAGGTCAACTAAAAATGTTCACTAAAAGTTGCTCTCGGGAACTCCACAGCCATGTCCCACAACATCTTCTCTTCCACTGTAAAAAGGCTCTCGAGTGGGGGCAGCAACCAGTGGACATAATCAAGCCCCCCGACCAAAGCTGTACAAGTTCCCAGTTCCTCATCCTTATCATAAATAGTATCTTGGTTATTGTCCCCTGACAACCAGCATACACTTCCAACGACAAGCCAGCATTGGGGCCAAAACTCGGCAAAATAGAGGCCGAGAAACAATTGGTGGCAAAAAGCAGGGAAACCAAAAAGCTCTCCTGTTTGAAAATCCCCAAAAAGCCACATAAAGCCAGACAGCAATGGCAGAAGCGGGGCGAACCAGCGAAGGACAAGATGGACACCTCCGACAGGCGAGCCGGCTCCAAGCCCCCCTGGACTTGCTGGTCGCCAGTCGCCAGTCGCTGGTCACTGGCCGCTGGTCACCGGTTGCTGGCCGCAGGCTGCCGGTTGCAGGTTGCAGGCTGCTAGTTGCAGGTTGCAGACTGCTAGTTGATAGCTGTTGGTTTACTGAATGCTGGTTCACCGGTCCGGCTGCTGCTGCTGCCTTTCGGCTGTAAGTTGTTGCTCTGCTGCTTTTTGGCTGTAAGTTGTTGCTGCTGGTTTACTGTTTTTGGTTTACTGAATGCTGGTTTACTGGATGCAGTTGTCCCTCCGGGGGATGATGGCCTGCTGTTCTATAGTAATTCTTAATTCTTTGGTTGGTAATAGTCTTCTTTTTGCTGTTACTTGTATTTACCATTCAGAATTTCATTTTCAGTCAGAATAGACAAACCAAAACTAAGTATGTGCTTCAGTGCTCGTCTCTGCTCTGGTCAGTATAAATAACTCAAGGTATTATACATGCTTAATAATTTTTCCTCACTCTATTTTCTTCACAACAATAAACCTGTGATGTGGCCTAAGAGAGAGTGACTGGTCTGAGGCCACCCAATTGGCTTTCATGACTAAAGTGGGATTAGAAGTCATGGTTCCCTAATTTCTAGCTTGGTGTCTTAACTATTAGACCTTTCTGGCTCTTTTAACAAAGTTTGCATATTTCCTCACGGTATGATTTTTACTTCTGTGTCTTTCATTTATATTCCTGTCTGTGCTGAGACGATCTCTAGCTTACTGTTTCATTTGGAAAACATGTATCAGAAGAAGGGTGAGAAGCTGTCTGAATATATAAGGTGCCTGAATAGATTATTATATCAGGTTTTGGAGAGGGGGGGATTAGATCCAACCGAGGTGGAACAAGTCAGGATAGAACAAAATTTCCGGTGTGCTTTGGCTTCGGACCCTGTCTTGAGCCAAATAAAGGTCAAAGCTAGAGTGAATGTTTGGGGGTATCATGAGTTTATAAGGAGAGTGCGGGCAACTGAGGTAGTGGAGGAGGCTAAGGAGGTGATAGCTGAGTTGCCAATAGGATAGCCCTTAGGCCCAGGAATGGGAAAAACAAGGGAGGATGATGATCGGTTAACAATGAAGCTAGCCCAGATACTGGATTTAACTAAGATAATGGCTTCCTGGAAAGTAATGGGTGGCCCACCCCCAAATGGAGGCAGGATTGGACCAACTGATGGGGGGAAGGGCCTGTCTGCCCTGGTTAATAATTCAATGAGATCAGTTTGTTACAATTGTGGGGGTGTGGCACATTATAAGCATGCATGTACAAAACTGTACAGAAGATCAGGGAACACAGTGTAGTTGGGAAACTGTCAAGGGCCCCAGTGAGGGAGCTAGCTGGGTGCCTCGTGATATCAGTCAGTCTCGACAAGAGAAGGTTCCCTTGGAAACCTTCATCAAAAATGGGAGTGACGAGAGTACCCCCTTTAGTGAGAAATCTCCGTCCCCTTGAATTGACAGAAGCTGGAGCCATGGGGCCCCAGCAACAGTCTTTGGAGAATCAAGTGTGGGTCATTGAACCAAACACTGGGTTTCTCACTACTGGGGGCTCCTCAGCAGCTGGTGGGCCCATCTCCAATGGTGTCAGTGCAGGTGGAAAGCATTTACACTAAGACTTTTTTGGATTTGGGTGCGCAAGTCATGTTATTACGACAAATATTTGACGTATACCCATACAGGAACTGAGTGATTTGAAGATATGTGGTATTGGAACTGAGAAATTTCCCTATGATGGATATTTACCGTATGGCTGACGTTTGGGCCTTGTATTGCTGGGTATACAGAGACCTTTGATACTCTGGCTATTGTGTACACTCGCCCCCCGGGAGTTAGTCAGGGTTCATTGATTGTGGGAACAAACACCAGTTTGGTTAGGTGGTTACTCACCCCAGTTGTTCCCTTGGGGAATGACATGCTAGCAAGGGATGCTCACCCTGCACTGCAAACAGTATGTCAGAGTTTGTGTGGGGGCATCAGGCCCCAGCAAAGGGGGTGGGGCAGTTATGGAGATTGATTAGAGGAAAGAGGATAATACAACCAGGGGAAGAGGTGTGTCTGAGGCTTCCGTTAAGTTAGATTGGGAACAGCCTGGCCCGTATCTCATTTTTGAATCGGGCCCTAAGGGATGGAATGGTGGAGTGGAATTAATTCCAGAGGTAATCTCCATGTGGGTTTTACAACAGACAAAAGGGTGGATCTCAGTTGGGGTTTGGAATATCACGGCCTCTCTGTTCAGCTGAGAGATCAGATGCTGTTGGGGCAGGTGAGCCCAGCTACTCCGATTGGGTAAGGGAAAGACTGAGGTGGAGGTTTCAATGGATCAGTTCTATTCCAAGAATACACAGCTTTCTTCTGAGTGGCAGGAGAGAGCAAGATACTAGCTTTGAAAGTAGAGATGTGTCAAGACATCCTATCTTTGAGCACCGCAATGGAACAAAAGTCACAAAACAGGAACGATAGACAAACGGAGTTTGCTATGATCCGTAGAAGGAAAAAATCGGCACTGAGAATTGCCTGTTCTCAGTGCCTTTACATAAGGAGCCTACCTGCCCCACCCACACCAGAACCAGCTCCACCCTGTAAACCACCATCCAGCTTGAAATGTAGAAGTTCTAGGTCAGCCTCCCCCCTGGTCCTTTGCGGGGTCAGCAGTCCATCCAGCCCAGCAGCAGCCATCAGTTCCTTGTTGGCCCTGTGAGGTGCCACAGGGCGACGCCATGTTCACGAGGGGTTGCCAGCGGATGATGTCACATGCCCGGGGCAGCTCCGTCATTTTACCCAGGGACTGGCCAACACCCTCAGACAGTGAGTACTGGCCGCACCGTCAGGACGCAAGGGAAGAAGCCAGCAACGGTGGGATGGCTGATGGGTGGCGTGGGTGATCTAAACGTCCCTGCTCCTGGTTGCCCTGTTTTCTATGGTATGCTCACACCAATCGGGGTACGTTCATATCGTCCACCTTCATCCAAGATGCTTCTGACAGAGGGTACCCTTTCCATAATACAAGGTAATACAGACCACCCATTTCTCCAGTGAATCCAGGATTTCCTGGATCTCATAGTGGCCGGGCGCTAGGGGGCCCAGTTGTTCAATTGATCGGTATTGGGAAACTGGTTTTAGCAGGCTACTATGAAATACAGGATGTATTTATCTAAAAACCGGGGAAGGTGGAGCCGCACTGTTACCGGATTAATCACTTGTATAATCTGGAAAGGACTGATAAGGGATGGAATGGTGGAGTGGAATTAATTCCAGAGGTAATCTCCATGTGGGTTTTACAACAGACAAAAGGGTGGATCTCAGTTGGGATTTGGAATATCACGGGCCTCTCTGTTCAGCTGAGAGATCAGATGCTATTGGGGCAGGTGAGCCCAGGTACTCCGATTGGGTAAGGGAGAGACTGAGGTGGAGGTTTCAATGGATCAGTTCTATCCCAAGAATACACAGCTTTCTTCTGAGTGGCAGGAGAGAGCAAGATACTAGCTTTGGAAGTAGAGATGTTTATTCTCGAGAGATGATTTTGATGTGGGATGTGATATGAGTGCCCATCATGTAATTCAACTGAGGGAAGATAAATCTTTAAGGGAGAGATCTTGGTGGATCCCCTTAAGTGACCTGGATGATTTTAGGGAGCTTCTAGCAGAGCTGAAAAAGACTGGTGTTATTAGGGAATCCCAAAGTCCTTATGCTTCCCCCATAGTGGTGGTCCGGAAGAAGAATGGGTCCCTGAGGATGTGTATAGATTACCGTACTCTTAACTGGAGGACTATACAGTATAAATCCGGATATAGGATGCCCTGCAGTGTTTGTCAGGGGTGAAGTGATTTAGTGTGCTGGATTTAAGGAGTGGTTACCATCAGATCCCCATGCATCTGGAGGATAGGGAGAAAATTGTGTTCATCTGCCTACTGGGGCCATTTGGATGGGCCTGAAGAAAGGTGGCAACTTTTGCTTCTGGAGAAACACAGAGAAGCAGTGTTGATTGTGCTACACAATGAATATGGGTATTTGGGGCCAGAAAAGACTTTTAAGTTAGTAATGTATCAATTCTTCTGGTCTTGAATGAAGACAGGAGTCAGGGACTATTGTGGATCTTCTCTGCATTGCATTCAGAGGAAAACCCTACCTTCAAGGACTGTGCTGATGGGCCATTTGCAAAGTTATGGGTCCTTGGATTTGGTCTGCTTTGATTTTCTTTGCCTGGAACCAGATGTAAGTGGGCAAGGAAACGTATTGGTTGTAACTGATCATTTTACCCATTATGCTCAGGCTTTCCCGCCAAAACATTGGTGTGCTATTATGGTAGCCAAAGTATTGGTTAAGAAGTTTTTTGTACATTATGGGCTGCCTCAGCGCATACATTCTGACCAAGGGAGGGACTTTGAAAGCAGGCTTGTTAAGCACCTACTGGGCTTACTGGGCATTCGGAGGCCCCATACCACCCCGTATCATTCACAAGGACATCTGCAGTCTGAGAGGTTTAATTGTACTCTTTTGGATATGTTGGGGACACTCACTGAAGAACAGAAGCAACACTGGATACAACATATTTCTACTGTCATGTTCTTCTTCTTGTGCCATATCCTTTATCGGATATTGGCAATCATGTTGGCAATCCTGTTTTTATGCTGAGTTTTGTCCAAACCAGTCCCCTAGATTTTGAAGCCATGATGTTCTTCTTCTGCCTGGACCTCATTTGCCTTCAATCTTTTCCTGGAGGATTAAATGGAGTATGCCATATTTTTCTGGGTGTTGCATCACATGTTCGAAATATTTTAATTTTCATTTTTTAATTGTTTTGATGATTTCCCTTGGCTTTCCTAGGTAGCTTATCTACCCTCAGGCATGCATATAATAGCATGAGGAATGATGCCACTGGGTATTCCCCATATTGGTTGATATTTGGTAGGGAAGCCCCCCTGCTGGTAGACATAGTCTTTGGCACCTCAATGGATGAGACTCAATTAAGTCACATCATAATTATGTAGATAGATTGATCAGACAGCTGCTGCTGGTTTTGGTTGCGGCAGAAGGAAAGAAAAAGGAGTAAAGAAAGTGGGTGGTTGCTGTTGATGTTGTCGGAGAGAGACCAGGTGAAGTCGAAGAGGGATTTGAGGTTTTAGCAATCCCTTTCCGTGAAGGAAAGGAAAGGAGAGAGTGAGAGAGTATGATAAGGTGGAATTTTACTGTTTTCTTTTGAGCAGAGGCAAGAGAGAGAGTGAGGAGAAAGTTGCTGGGGTTGCTAAATTCAGATTTTAACAATAAAGGGGGGAGAGGTTTTGACACTGATGAGACCTGAGACTGCGAGTGACAACAGAAGAGAAGGAGAAGCTGATCATTACTGCTTTGGATACTAGTGGCCATCCAAACTTTGATTATTGTTACTTGTGCAAGTTATAGACATTATGGGGAGTTGCCCTTGTGGGGTGAGCTGTTATTGCAGAATGCTGACTACCTTCATTCATGTTCCTATCACTACCTGGATCCAGGGTTTCCCCCACCCCACTTGTTTCCAAACGGTCGCGGTGAAATCATTGACTATTGCTACTATGACTGCCTGGGGCTGTTAAACATCGTCATACATTAACTATCAGGGCTAGGGGTTGGTCATCTTTATTCCTAAAAGCCCTCCTGACGATGAGATTCTGCTACCTCCTTACTTCGCGTGAGCTTCTGTTAGAAAAGACATTTTACTAACACCTTGAGAGTGCAACTGCAGAGCGCAACGCAAGGGAGCGAGGCTGGGAGGGGCTGGGCTTTGGCAGCCTCTGAGAGGGTAATGCTACAATTATATAGGTTATATTCACTTAAGAGGAATGCTATTCTTATTACACAACAGAACATTTATACCCAAGATGATATAGGAAATTTTTTTTAGCATTTTCTTAGTAATTGGTATGAGATACATTCTTACACTGAAGTATAAATTGTTTATTTACAATATTGGAATCAGCTAAATTAAAAGCTGAAAAGAGGTAGGATGCAAATTCACAACATAGTTTCATGCAAATCTGAATATACATCTGACTGGCTAAAGCCAGAAAGTATTTAATTTCATTTAGTAATACATTAGGAAAGTCAATGAGAATGGCATGAGGAAATATAAACACCACAGTTTATTGGATTAGACAAAGAATGTGTTGTTTGAGTATGAGTTACTGCTATGTTAATTTGCTAAGAATTATATCTCAGCAAACTTGTTGCCCAGCACTACTGTTGTCTCCTAGTGTTTTAAGCCTTTATGCCTGAAGCCTTTATGCTTTTATGGTTGTATTGACAATTTATTCTTCTTGATAAAGTGCATTTATTACAAAGGTAATTGGTTAATTTAATAGCATATGACTATCTTAACACCACTTTTACTATCTCCTTTTTTATATAAAACATTAGATAACTTACTACAACACCAGAGAACAAGAATGATTCACAGAATTACTATACATTACTATAATTATTATAATTATCCACTATAAAAATAATAGCATCATTAACAAGTATCCTCAATCTTTTAGAGTTAGAAATGTCATTTATACATATTAGCAAAACAATAATGACAATCATAAAGAAAGATAGTTTGAGCATTGCATTCAAAAATTCCTCAAGATGTTTTTTTTGCAACTGAGATGTCAAGGCAGGCCTATCCCTGACAGAGGCCTTGTTTACTGACAAATTAAGGGTATTTAAACGAATACTTGTTATTTTGTACTACTTTGCTACTACTATTGCAACAAACAGCAATAGATATTGGTGTGTGAGTTGTGATACTAATCAAATGAAAACACTTCATCAAAATAACTGCTTTTTGATAGAGGCTAGATAGACAGTATAGATCAGGGATTTTCAACCTTTTTACCTATTGTACCACTTTTAGGATATGGCAATATCTGAGTACCACCAGTTGTCTAGCAAGGTGTCGAAAACAGCTTTCTTTTAGTTTGTTCAAGGCTAGTGCTTATCACTACATTGTTTCTTTTGCTTCTTGTTTCTTTGCTGTCTGCCTGAGGCTATCAACTGGGGAGAGAGAGAGAGAGAGGGAGGGAGGGAGGGAGGGAGGGAGGGAGGGAGAGAGAGAGAGAGAGAGAGAGAGAGAGAGAGAATCCCCTCTTCTCTGGTACTTTTATTTTTTGGCTTGACTTTTCTAAGAGAAGGAAAATGGATGTTTCTTTTGGAGCAGCCTTTCATATTTGTAATAATTGGTTTCTGGGGTTAGGTTTTCTACCTCTTTTCCTATTGTTCCTGCCTGTTTAATATTTCTCAAAGATATTTCTTTTTATGGGTATGTAGATGCTAACTTCTAATTATTGATTGAATCAATAATGCATCACTGCCATGGGGCAAGTTTCAAATTGACTCCAGAGTTCAGAGATCTTAAACCAAGGTGGGGAACCTTGGCTCTTTTATGACTTGTGGGCTTCAACTCCCAAAATTCATGAGCCAGTATGGCTCAGCTTGGAAACCTCTTCCTTTCCCCTCAGCATGGCTGGCTCAGGAATTCTGGGAGTTGAAGTCCACATGTCATAAAAGAGCCAAGATCCCCACCCCTGTCTTAAACAGCTGCCCCGTGGGAATTGCATCCCATAAGGGAAGCTGAGCAAGGAATTTACTTTGGAAATGGGCATTTGTAAGTCTAACCAAACAGGCCACAGCTGACAGATACTCTTTGTTAACTCCCCAAAAAGCAAATTGCAAAAAGAGAAACCAGCGAAGGAGCCAAACTTTTTCCTTCAACATCCTCTGGAGGAAAGAGGAACGCAGCATCCGCCAGGCATTTTTGTCCAAATTGGCACCCAAAACAAAGGGAAAAAACCTGCTGCAGAGTTTTGAAAAACTGCCAGGGCTGCTGTGCCCCATCGCAAAACAAAGCACTTTGCACAGTCCAGCCTCATCCAGCATAGCCGCCATGATGCCCCGCCACTTACTTGTCCAAAATGAAATACAGGTTGAATCCCCCATAGCAGGTGGCGCCCCATTCCTCTCGCTGCCCCCCTTGCCTGTCACAGGGGACCATCAGGACATTCAGAAAGAAGGGCAAAAGGCTGTCCGAAGGTGGGGTTTTTTGGGGGGGTGGTTTCAGATTTCCCTTCTGCTCTGCTTTCCCTCAGGTCCATTTTCAGGGCACCTCTGCCTTGCACTTCCGTGCAGCCAAGCCCGCCACTGTCGGTCAGTTCCGATTGGCAACTTCCAGTTCCCGTTGCTTTGCCCCTTATTTAAGGAATGTGGAAGCCTCCTCCTCCCTCCTGCACCCTTCCCCGTGAAGGAAAGAGCTGGAGCCCGGCACTGATCCTGGCGCTTCTGCTGAGACCTGACAGACCTGCAGCTCCAGCCATTTCTTGCTCAGGCTTGTGCGGTGCTGCTGCTGGTTCAGCTCATTTCCCTTCCCCATTAGAATGGTTGTGTACCACCTGCCAGGTGCCAATGAACCACAGGTAGTACATGTACCACTGGTTGAAAAGCCCTGGTATAGATATATAATGTGTGTGTATATATTCTTGGATAGATTGATAGATGATGGATGGATGGACAGTATCTCTCTCTGCCTGTCTGTGTTTGAGTGTGTGAATGTGTGAATGTGCGTGTGTGTGTGTGTGTGTGTGTGTGAGTGAAGAAAAATGTTCTAATTGTGTCACATATTAGCTAATGTCCCAATGATATCAAAAGAGATTTTTAAAAAATCAGCATAGAATTTAATTCAAGAAAATGAAAAAGTCTGAAATAAAAACAAAAATCACTTTCTAACATTAAGAATAGTTTCCCAGTTGAATCCATTAACCAAGGAGCTGCTGGCTACCTTTCATTGATATATTTAAAAAAAGGGTGGACATCCTGCATTATTCTTTCATTTACATTGTTGCATTGACTAGTTGGCGGATGGCTTTGTTGGAACACAAAAACCCCTGAAAAACCACCCTCCCCTTTAGGCAGGACAAGTGGCAACCCAACTTCTGATCTGCCAAGCACGCCTCAAAATAAAGATATAAAAAAGCTGCATAAACTTTCTCTGCCTACATTTGAAGCTAAAAGTGATTGAGCTTTTACCTTTGGTGTCTCTATGACATTGGCAAACAATCAAAAAATGGAATCCCTTCAAGATAAGACTTGTATCACAGTGATACCCAAATACAAAAACTCTCTATAAAATCCACTTCTAAGAAAAAGATCTACATATCTAAGATTTTCAGACTCCGCAGGGTGAGGGATGATTTTCCTCCCCAGACTTCTCAAGAATGCTGCATTATTTAATTACCAATAAATGTCCGGCTGGGAGACTTGCTCTCTCTCTCCCCCATTCAGTTTCGCATCGCTGGGGGGCCCTGAAAAGGCCAAAAGTTGTCCCGAAGAGGTGACCAGCAAGGAGGGGCTTTTGCTGGATCCTGGGAGAGCAGCAACTCTCCCATCAGAGCAGGCGATCCCTCCAAATAAGCGGACAAAAGGATTGGCCATAGAAATATAGCTAATCCCTAGGCTGCTAACAGCCAAAGTTACATTACCATCTGGCAACTTCAAAGCAGTGCAGACAGGACTGGGTGAGGTTTGCCTCTCTTACATCCTAATTACTTAATTACCTGCATAAGCTGCTAAAGTACTTTCCTCCCAGTGGTGAGGGAAGGGGGATTCTAGCCCTCCCTCCAGAAACAGCGGCAATCAACCACTCGGGAGTTTAAATTGGGATCCTAATTGGAATTCTATTTCCTAAAATTGGCGGATTATAAGATTTGTAACTTTATACTCTCTATATTTTTTATTTTATTTTCACTCTAATTACTATTGAAGATTTGAGGTTTTTTTCCCTTAAAATAGAGGGGGGGAACTAAAAACATCCAACTAACTCTGAGACGTTATCTGCTATTCTTCAAGAGACTTGTTGACAGCTTTGAAAATAGATAAGATATAAAGCAACCTTGAAACACCATCTGCAAAAAACTCGGCTCAGCTCCTCATTTGGTGGACTTTCTGACTGTAAATTTCTTTTTCTTTTTTTGAGTTTAATATACTACAATGGAAGAAGAACAGAAATGAATTTCTTCTACAGAGGAAGTACAGGAACAAATTCTTTGTATGTTAAAAGCAATGATCCAAACTCTAAGTATAAGTCTGGATATACAAACGCAAAATATGACTTCAACCAAAGAATTATCTATACAGAATTCTATAGAGAAAGTGAAACAACCAAATGCTGTGACAGAAGACTTAGATACTCAACAAATACAGACAATGGAAAACACAAAAAAGAAGCTGATAATAGAGAACAAGGAAAGGGCTTTTCTTATAAACCAGAAGGAATTTGAAGATAAAAAAGAAAAATAGATGAAAGAGAAGATAAATACTTTGGGACAACTGCATCAAACTGGAAAAACAAAGAGACCATGGGCTAGATCAACCAATCCTCTTAAGAAAACATTAACTGGACCCTCTTATCAACATCAAACAATAACCACAACAATACAAGAAGATTTTTTTGATGATTTAAAGGCAAAGATACGAAAAATGACTTGGCAGAGTAAAAAAGCTAGAATAAGATTGAAAAAGATTGAGATTTTGATCTATACATGAGATCTAAAATAGAATATATCTAAATGGATAGAATATGTATTCTGAACACAAGATATTGTAACGATTTGAGATACAGAAAATTTTGGTCATATAAAATCTAGAAATATATTGAAATAAGAATATTATACTGCCTTATTAGATTGATAAGATAGATGGTAGAATTTATATACAAGGTGTGTATTTTAAATATTAGAATGTATGAGGAATTGTGATAAAGGAATTGTGTTTAATTAAAAATCTGGAAAAAATAAATATTAAATGTTAAATTAAAATGTCAAGGGAAAATTAACCATCAGGTCACTGATTGGCTAAAAGTTTGAATGTTTACAAATAACTAAAATTTGAATTTAAGATAATGTTATGAGTTGAGACAAAGGTTAAATAAAACTTATAAATATAAATACTAATAATTAAATTTGTATATGGGTTTGTGATACAAATGATGGTTTGTTTTTATTTATTTATTTTAATTTTAATTTTTCTCTTTTTCTGGAAAGGAAGAAAGGAAGGAAGTAGAAGGAAGAAAAGAAAAAAATTATTAGCCCTAAATATGAGATAGGAGATTGAGAAATTGGATTATTTAAAATCTGGAAATGATAAAGATTAAACATTAAATTTAAATATCAATGGGAAATTAAAGTTAAGAAAAACCTATTAGGTTATTGTCTAAAAGATGGAATGTCAAATTAATTAAGATATGTATAGATTGAAGATTATTGATGAATATTAGAAAGGTATTTTTGTTTGATTGATAGAATAAGAACTGATTTAATCTGAATATGACAGTAGATTTTATGGGGGAAAGACAGAATTAGTTGTTGTAATACTTTGAGATTTGTACTGATGATATTTAAATGTAATGGAATTACTGTGCTCAACCACCATGCTACTTTTCAAATATGTAAATGAAATATTGTAAAATTAATAAAAAACTTGGAAAAAAAGTTGCAGTCTCCTCATACAGGCATCCTGTGCTCATTAAACCAGACATGGAACAGACTTCAATTTTCTTTTAACAGCCTCTATCAAGTTTATATCTCTATAGTTTAATGGATATAGAATTATATTTACTCAAAAAGTGAAACCAGATGTTTCTTTTGAGTTTTATTTTATTATGAATTACATAAATACATAAGAACACAAAAATACCTGAGTTGTGTTTGTGAAAAAGGGGGATAAATGAAAGAGAAGTAATAAAGAATTTTTAACATTGTTCTATTTCCTATTATGATAAAGAGCTTTTCTAAATATTTCCTTGGCGTGAAAATGTCTTCCTCAAGGCACAATTTATCTCTTTATTTCTGAGACAATATATTAGAGGGTTCAAAAGAGGAACTATCACAGTGTAGAGCACTGACACAACTTTGTTAGAGTTGTAGGCATACATAGCTTTGGGCCGTGCATAGGTGAATAGTGTGGTGGAGTAAAAGAGTACAACCACTGTGAGGTGAGAACTGCATGTGGAGAAAGCCTTCTTTCTTCCCTGAGCTGAAGGAATCTTCAGGACTGTCAAAATGATATAGATGTATGATGTAACAACCATACAGAGGGGAACCATGATAACCATTAGAGCCAGGATGAAGTCTACCAGTTCAGCTATGGAAGAATCAGTGCAAGAAACATTCAAGAGGGGTGAAATATCACAGAAATAGTGATTGATCTTGTAAGTGCTACAATACTTCAGTCGACCAATAAAGCTAAGCTTGATCATGGAGGTGACAAAACCACACATCCAGCATCCTGCTGAAAGCCAAGCACAGAAATTATTGTTCATGAGGACTGGGTAATGAAGTGGATAGCATATAGCCAAATAACGGTCATAGGACATAACAGCCAGAAGAACAAATTCACTGCACATAAAACTGACAAAGAAATACAGTTGTGTTAGGCAGCCCTGGAAGGAGATGTGTTTTTCTTGTGATAGAAAATTTCCCAACATTTTAGGGACAATAGTAGTAATGTACCAGACTTCAAGGAAAGAAAGGTTACATAAAAAGAGGTACATGGGCTTATGAAGGTTACTATTGACCCAAATAACTACAAGGATTATGATATTCTCCATCACGATCATCAGATAAGCAAAGAGGAAGAGGACAAAGAAAAGAACCTGAAGCTCTGCATTGGTAGGGAATCCCAAAAGGATGAAGAAGCTGACATTTGTCTGGTTGGTGTCTTCCATTCAAAGTAGAATCTGTGATTTGAAAGAGATAGAAGAGATATGAAGCAACATCAATTAAGCTGTAATCACTTATATCCACATTTTTGAATTAGAACACAAAAAATCCATAAATGATAACTCTAGTTTATGCTTTTTATTTCGAAACATTTTTGAAACAATTATGATTTAAATCATTTTAATATTATAATTAATATGATAGAATGACAATAAAATCATTTGAAATAATGTTTTAAAATATAAAGACTTTATAATAATCATATGAAATAGATGATGGATGGATAGGTGATAGATAGATAGATAGATAGATAGATAGATAGATAGATAGATAGATAGATAGATAGATAGATATTAATTACTAATGCTGCATTCTTAAGCATACAGGTTGACCTATTACTTGACATATGAGGGCTTCAATAGGATTGAAGAAATGGGATTTAAGTTACTTGTTCTTCTATATATTATATATGATAGAGACAGGCAGAAAGAGAACTGGTTTCATTTGGAATTATAATTTCATCCTAAAATACAAAATAAATTCAATTGCTCTAAATGCTCTCCCAAGTATTACCTGACTGAGAGTGCAAAACATTTTTCACTTCATTGCATCCTCCATGTAGCAAAAGAAGGGACTAGTTCAGTTCTTTCAATTATCCCTTTAAAGAGCTGTAAAATCAAAAAGAATTCTAATTCACATGAAAATACTTTCCTTATTGTTTGTGATGTTTTTCGATGCTTCCACAATTCTTCTCCAGCTATCTTTCCTAATTTTTATATTTTTTTTCTGAAGACAAGGAAGTATTGCAGTGAGTAGGAAGGATCTGTGCACACAGCTAAGCTTCTGAGTTTTCAAGATCTCATATTTTTTCTGGCAAAACTTCTGAAAGTGAGCACTACTTACATTTGCTTCATTGGATTCTTAGATCATGTCTACTACTGTCCTTACATTTGGAAGACAAAAGTAGATGTCATACTAGTATATTCTGCTTAAGTATGCAAATGTGCAATGGAGATCATGGCAGTTTCATTCTCTTTACACTTTCAGGATTCCATCCATTCAAGAAAATGTATCAGCAGAGCTTTAGTCTTCCTCTGAAGTGGATGACATTTTGTGTTTCTATTTCATAATTTTCTTCAGGATGCTGAATGAAGATTATCCCCTTTGTGTCTTTTTTCTTTGGCACAAAATATTGAGGAAATAATGTGATAAATCCAGTTAACATTCCACTAGATGAACTCCTTCCTTCCAAAGAAGCCAGAATTCAATAGAGTTCTACTCATGTTTGAAGAATTGCCAACAAAACTTAATTTTCAATTTTCTGCCCCATTTTTTGATAGTTGAGAAATTAGAGGGAGGATCATGGGATGCTGACTTTGAAAATAATGTATGCCTTATAGTCTTTTATAAGTGCTATGTCTGGTGATTTATCTAGCATCTATCTATCTATCTGTCTTTCTGTCTTTCTGTCTTTCTTTCTGTCTGTCTGTCTGTCTGTCTATTTATCCATCCATCCATCCATCCATCCATCCATCCATCCATCCTTTTCAGTATTAACCAGTGATCAAATGAAAAGTCACAAATCAGACACTAAAGACAGAATGATCAGATTCACTTCACATCCCCTCCAACATTAAGTGTACTTAGAGAATTGGTCCTCTTTTTTTGTTTAATAATGAGGAATGCTTAATGTAGTAGTTATTTTGTAGTTAATATAATTAACTGCTCTTTAAATTTATTTATAAAAATAGAGAATGGAATCTAAGATTGTGGAAGAAATTCTTCTCATATTGTAGGTTTTCTCATATTACTGTCTTTTAACTACATATTAGAAAAGGTAAAACTCAAAAAGGATGTGGATCTGGACAACTGGCAGAGAGACATCAACAGATATATTTGGGATGGCAAAAGACCGAGGGTGAAACTAAAAATCATACAGGACGCAAGGAAGAGAGGGGGACTAAAAATGCCTAATCTAAAGCTATATTACTATGCAGCGACACTAGTGGCGCTGAGTGACTGGATCAATATGACGAACGACAGAATATTGAATGTTGAAGGACATGGCCTACTATTTGGCTGGCACGCATACTTGGTGTATGATAGAAAGGCAGACAAGAACTTCAAGGAGAACCCATTACGAATCCCACTGTTATGGGTCTGGACGAAATATAAATACCTTTTACATGACAAGATCCCCACCTGGACGATCCCTGGACACACAATAGGGGATGTAAACACAACCCAAGGGCAAAAAGTGGTGCCCTACAGTAAACTGGTACTGGGAGAAGAAAATGGGTTCCAATTGGTACACCAAGCAACGCTAGCAAACAGAGGAATAGGAGGTACCTGGCTATCACATGCACAACTGCAATCAAGGTGGCGTAAAGATAAGAAGAAGGGCTTCTCCCAGACCGACGAGAAACTAATTGCACAGATTAGAGATCAGGGGGGCATGCACATCAAACGAGTGTACAGCGTTCTGATAGAAATGGACTCTGAAACCGAGCTAGTCAAGAGCTGTATGGTAAGGTGGGCACAAGACTTTGGGCACTCTATCACCATGGACACGTGGGAGAAAATCTGGGTGAGGAACGTAGAATTCACGAAATCGCAACAACTAAGGGAAAACTTCTACAAGATGTTCTATAGATGGCACCTAGACCCGAAAAAAGTATCACTCATTTACCCAGGCTCCCAGCCCAAATGCTGGAGGTGTGGGGACGGGGAAGCTACCTACTTCCACATATGGTGGACATGCAGAAAAATCAAAGCATTCTGGAGGAAGATATGGTGGACACTTCAAACCATTTTTAAAAAGCGTATAGAATTTCTACCTCAGGCTTTTTTGTTAGGGATTACAAAGGACATCACTACCTCAGAGACAAATTTATTTTTGAACTTAATTACAGCAGCAAGATTGTTGGTGGGACAGTACTGGAAGAATCCGGAAATACCGCCTATTGAAGAATGGACTGTAAAAGTAACAAATTTGGCGGAAATGGCAAAAATATCAGCATACTTGAAAAATCACTCCAAAGAACAATTTGTGACGGACTGGAAACAGTGGATAGACTATATCCAAGAGAGACACCAATCAAACAGAATGCAGCTGGCGTTTAGCTAGGGCTCGATGGGAGGAGGGAAGAAGGGTTAACAAATCAAATGTTTACAAGAACTAACCCCCAATATTGAATGTATATGTTCTATAACTAATGCCTCTTAACATAACCTTATGACTAATGTTGTTTGCTTTAATATTGTTAAAGTAGACTGAGTCTCTACCTCAGGATATGAAACTTTTACCTCAGGATCTCTGGTTGGGGACTATAAAAGATTGCACTAGTAATGGGATGAAGTCAATTCAGAAGCGCAAACGCACAATATGCAATAGACTAGAAACAGTAGATAGACCATATATAAGAGAAACACCAACCAAACAAAATGTATTTGGAGTATACTTGAAGATGTAAGGGAGGAGGGAAGAACGTTTACTAAAACAGATGTTTACAAAGATTAATACCTAATGTTGTATGCTATGTTCTAGGAGGATTGCTTAGCAATAAGATCTTATGTTTAATGTTGGTCACATTAATATTGAAACAGATAGGAGAAACACCAATCAAATAAAATGTAACAGGAGTATAGTTGAGGCTAGACGCGAGGAGGGGGGAAAAGGCTTACTAATTCAGACATTTTCAAAGACTAATACTTAGTATTGTATACCAGGTGTCATGATGATTGCTGCATAATATGTTTTTTATGTCCAATGTTGATTGTTTTAATAAAAGAATTTTTATAATAAAAAAAACACAAAAAAAACCTTAATTTTCAATTTTCTGCCCCATTTTTTGATAGTTGAGAAATTAGAGGGAGGATCATGGGATGCTGACTTTGAAAATAATGTATGCCTTATAGTCTTTTATAAGTGCTATGTCTGGTGATTTATCTAGCATCTATCTATCTATCTATCTGTCTTTCTGTCTTTCTGTCTGTCTGTCTGTCTGTCTGTCTGTCTGTCTGTCTGTCTATTTATCCATCCATCCATCCATCCATCCATCCATCCATCCATCCATCCATCCATCCATCCATCCATCCATCCATCCTTTTCAGTATTAACCAGTGATCAAATGAAAAGTCACAAATCAGACACTAAAGACAGAATGATCAGATTCACTTCACATCCCCTCCAACATTAAGTGTACTTAGAGAATTGGTCCTCTTTTTTGTTTAATAATGAGGAATGCTTAATGTAGTAGTTATTTTGTAGTTAATATAATTAACTGCTCTTTAAATTTATTTATAAAAATAGAGAATGGAATCTAAGATTGTGGAAGAAATTCTTCTCATATTGTAGGTTTTCTCATATTACTGTCTTTTAACTACATATTAGAAAAGGTAAAAAAAGCAATATTTTAAAAAGCGACACAAATATACAAACTTAATGTTCTCTATCTGTTATCTATCTATCTATCTATCTATCTATCTATCTATCTATCTATCTATCTATCTATCTATCTATCTATCTATCTATCTATCTATCTATCTATCTATCTATCTATCTCTATCTAAAAATAAAATAAAAATAAAACTACCAGTTGTTGCCTTAACAAATGCTAAATAAAATGGGGCACATGCTTTTTCACAGTACTAAAATGCAATATAAAGGAACGTAGCAAACATTCAAATTAGATTGCTATATTGTGGCTGTAATTATTTCATGCAGCATCTTGGATTATGGAGATAAAAAGCAATCGCTTGTATTTGAAATCCGGAATGCACATCTCTCATACCTTAGGTGAAAAAGTTAAATTTACCCTATTTTAATCTCTATTTAAGGGTATAAATCTTCACCCTCTGCATCTGAGAAAGGAGGACCAGCATATTAACTCTGCTAATGAATCTTCCTATTATCCAGTCCTCCCGCTCTATTGTTAAAGATTTTAGATATAATTTACAACTCCCCAACTTTCCAAAGGCCGAGGACTTTTAGTACCATTCACTTCCCTTCCTCATATTTAAGCTTTAAATACTTTTAAATGCAATCAAATGCCATTCATGAAGTTCTAAAGAAAAAAAGATTTTCACCTTAATATACATTCAGTTCAGTTGGTTTTGTCTCTTCTTATAGAGATGGATTCTTCTACTGATATAAGACTGCCTATTTATAATCTCTTCTCTGTACCATGGGATTAAGGGACTAAATTTGAAGATGATTACTTCCCTCATAAGGATTGTACTTCAGAAGATATTTTAGATCCTACACCTGATCAGCATATCTTTTCTTTGCAATTCATAACTGAGGATAAAGTTCACAGCTTTAAGATCTTTGGGAGAAGAGACAAATTAAAAGCAGGCCATGGAAAACTTAATTCTGAACAGAAATGGAGATTCCCTTTTTGGCCTAAGCAAAAGAAAAACAGAGATTTTTTTTAAAAAATAATAATCATAGATAACAATATCTATGTAAAAATAAGCATTTTAATTTTCTACATTTAAAAGAAAAAATAAATAAAACAAAAAGCACATTATTTTAAGTGCTTAAACAGGACATTCTAGGAACCAAATTACTGTCAAACTGCTTTGAAATTCCAGTAGAAAAGAATATATGTAGCTGAGAGTCAAACTGTAGAGAGCTTGGTTGTTTCCTTGCCAACATTTCATTAACCAACTAGATAATAGCATCAGTGTGAGTGAATGTCAGTTTGATGCCTTTTCGTATCTAGTAGCTTGCTTTGCTAATTTTAGTGGGTGCATGGTTTTCTTCTTGATGGTTTCTTGATTATATTATTTTTCTGCCTGATTGTTTTTATGATGTTTTATTTATTTATTATTTATTATTTTGATTTATATGCTGCCCTTCTCCTCAGACTCAGGGCGGCTCACAGCAAATAATACAAGTACAAAATATAAATCAGTTAAAATAGTAGTATACAATATAAAACTATAAAACTATACCCACATACAACATACAGTCCCAATCAAAGGCCCAGGGGCAGAGCGCAGCTCACAAGCCCCAAGCCTGTCTGCATAGATGTGTTTTTAAAAGTTTTCGGAAAGCTAGGAGGGAGGGAGCAGTACGAACCTCTGAGGGAAGTTGATTCCAGAGGGCTGGGGGCAGCAACAGAGAAGGCCCTAACCCTAGGTCCCGCCAAACGGCATTGTCTAACAGACGGGACCCATAGGAGGCCAACCCTGTGTGCCCTAACTGGTCGCTGGGATTCATGGGGCAGAATACGGTCCTGCAAGTATCCTGGCCCATTGCCATATAGGGCTTTATAGGTCATAACCAACACTTTGAATTGTGTTCAGAGACCAATAGGTAGCCAGTGCACCTCACGGAGGGCTGGAGTGGTATGAGCATGTCTTGGGAGACCCAAGACGGCTTGCGCAGCCGCATTCTGGACTACTTGGAGTATCCGGACATTCTTCAAAGGTTGCCCCATGTAGAGAGCATTACAGTAGTCGAATCTCGAGTTGACAAGGGCATGGGTGACTGTGAGGAGTGACTCCCAATCCAAATAGGGCTGCAACTGAAGCACCAGGCGAACCTGAGCGAATGCCCCCCTCGCCACAGCCGAAAGATGGTATTCTAAACTTAGCTGTGGATCGAGGAGGACACCCAAGTTGCAAACCCTCTCCGAGGGGGATAAAACTTCCCCTCCCAGAATGATGGATGGACAGATGGAATTGTCCTTGGGAGGCAGAACCCATAGCCACTCCGTCTTGTCGGGATTGAGTCTGAGCCTGTTGGCACCCATCCAGACCCCAACAGCCTCCAGGCACCGGTTCATCACTTCCACTGCTCCGCTGTAATGACGCGGGATAGAGATATAAAGCTGTGTATCATCAGCATACTGATGACAACTCACCCCGTGTCGACGGATGATCTCACCCAACGGCTTCATGAATATGTTAAAAAGCAGAGGTGAGAGAACAGACCCCTGAGGGACTCCACACGGAAGAGATCTCAGAGCCGATCTCTGACCTCCTGTGAACACCGACTGCGACCGTCCAGAGAGGTAGGAGGTGAACCACCACAAGACGGTGTCCCACACTCCAAGCCCCTTCAACCGGCGCAGAAGGATACCATGGTCGATGGTATCGAAAGCCGCTGAGAGGTCAAGAAGCACCAGGATAGTGGAATAACCAATATCCCAGGCCCACCAGAGATCATCGGTCAGCACGACCAAAGCAGTTTCCGTGCTGTAACCGGACCTGAACCCAGACTGCTGAGGGCCTAGATAATCAGTTTCATTCAAGGACCGTTGAAGTTGGAGTGCCACCACCTTCTCAACAACCTTCCCTAAAAAGTGAAGTTTGGAGACTGGACAATAGTTATTTAAAACTGCCGGGTCCAGGGAAGGCTTCTTGAGGAGGGGGTGCACAATTGCCTCCTGTAAGGGAGCCAAAAAGGACCCCTCCCTCAGTGAAGCATTAACAACAGCCTGGACCCAGCTCCATGTCACCGCCCTGCTAGCCGAAACCAGCCATGAGGGGCACGGGTCCAGTAAACAGGTGGCAGAACTCACAGCTCCAATGGCCTTGTCCACGTCATCAGGAGTTACCAGATCAAACTCCTCCCATTCAACAGGACTAAGACAGGCCTCTGCCATCTCGACTGACTCATTGTCAGCCGACACTGTATCCCAATTGGAGTCCAAGTCAGCCCGGATCTGAGAGACCTTGTCTGCGAAAAAGCTATTAAATTCTCCGGCATTGCCCTGCAAAGGTTCCTCTCTCCTCCCCATATCCAGGAGAGAGTGAGTCACCCTAAACAGGGCAGCCGGATGAGATTCCACAGACGCAATCAATGTGGAAAGATACTGAGATCTTGCCGTAGTGATTGCTTCCAAATAGGTCTTAATATAAGTTCTCAATTTGGTTCGATCAGATTCGGATCTACTCTCCCTCCATTGCTTCTCTAAACGTCCCTTCTGGCGCTTCATCCCCAAGTTCCTCGGTAAACCAAGGAGATCTCCTGGGTCTGCTACCACAGAGAGGTCACAACGGTGCAATCCGATCTAGAGCCCCCATAGCGGCCATATTCTAGGCCGTCATTAGGGACTCCACCGAACTGTGTATGAGCGAATCCAGCAATTTCCAAAGCGCCCTTTGAAAACCAATAGGTTCCATCAGGCGTCTGGGGCAGAACCATTTAGTTGGTTCTGGCTCCCTGCGAGAGAGGAATGGTGCCGTAAACTCAAGCCACAGCAGAAAATGATCTGTCCATGACATGGGCAGCACTTCTAATTCCCTTAATATCAGATCATTCCTCCAAGTGTACCTCTCATGGGTTGGGCCCTCAATTACTTGTGTCAGGTCCATGGTTGCCATGGAAGCCATGAACTCCCGCGCCAACCCAGAGGACTCACCGAGTGATGGCACATTAAAGTCCCCCAAAACAATAAGTCTGGGGAACTCAACCGCCAACCCGGCTACCTCCTCGAGTAGCGTGGGCAGGGCTGTGGAAACGCAGCTGGGAGACAGGTACGTAAGCAACAGACCCACCTGTACACCTAGGTCCAACCTCATAAGGAGGGACTCACAACCTGATATCTCAGTAGCAGCGAGTCTGTGCAGCCTGAGTGTCTCCTTAGCTATAATCGCCACTCCTCCCCCCTTCCCTGTAGTCGTGGCTGATGCCATACCTGAAACCCAGCTGGACACATCTCAGAGAGGGGAACTCCTCCCTCTGCGGTCAGCCAGGTCTCAGTTACACATGCCAGGTCGGCCTCCCCATCTAGAATCAAGTTCCGGATGAGGAGAGCTTTATTTACCAATGACCTGGCATTGAGCAGCAGCAGCCTGAGTCCAGGGTCCGGATTTCGCTCGTTACCAGTACTCCAGGAGAGGTTCCGGGGGCTGGAACAAGAGATCGCTTTCAAGCAGCAAGGCCTTGTTCCCCAAGAGCGGCCTAACCCAGGCCTCCTGTCATATCTGCCTCTTCCCCATAGGACCGGTATAGTCTGGCCCTCTGATCCCTCAGAGCAAGGCTCCTCCACTTCACTAGCTTCCACGATTGCAGACAGGTTGGCCCTTCCATTCATCCTACAACCCCCCATCCATTCAACCCGATTCACTCCAAAATCAGTCAGTCCCCCCCACATCATTCATAACATCCAGAAAAAAATCAATTAAAATAGTATTAAACACCTTCAGATTATTTAAAATTAGACAAATAGTAGTTAAAAACAAGTCAAAAAACATAGTAATAAAAACAGGCATACCAGATGTTAATCCTGTTTTGCTTCTTTTAATAATGGCTGAGGATATGTTCCTAGAAAGTTTCCTTTCTAGGTTTGTTTATTGTTTCTTTCGAATGGTATGTAAATTTAGCTTTAACTCTATGTGTCCTCACAGAGACATTTAGAGATGTGATTGAAAATAAACTCTAAAGGAGGAAGGACCTTGCTTAATTGAAGACAAGCATCTCTGTAAGTTTTAATAGCTAAGAAGGCAGTCATTTTTTAAATTCAAAACATGTTTATTCATGGGAGTAATGATCTTATGATGTTGTAAGGAAATATTAATACTAATTCAAGCTTACAGGAAAATTGCTTAGTCAAGCATTTACTATCAATGAAAAGTTTTCCTTGCTAAACAAATTTTGAAACAGAAATTTATTCCCACATTCATGATGGAAATGTGTGTGACATACGGAGAGAAAACATGCACATTTGTTCTCAAAACATTATAATAAAACAGCAGTTGACTGAATTATTCCAAACAGAAAAAGTAAAACAATTTAAGATAAATACCAGTAAAACAATACTAAAAATCACATATAATAATAGTTTGGGTAATATTCCTTTTATGTGTAAATTAAATAGAAATGCGAGAATATGACACTCAAATAGACTTTCACAAGCAATATGACATCATAAAACATATGCTGTGACTATTGTCTTTTTTTTCTCCAAATTAAAATATTATTAAAATCTGCCTGAAATCCCTTCTCTGTACAACTTTATATACTATATTACTGGTAATAGTAGTAATAATAAGAGGAACATAAACAAATATGGCTGTGATGTCATTGTGTAGTGGGTGAAGGAACAGACCTCTGTTCCTAAATCCCAAAAAATCTTTGCTAAGAGCCCAGCAAGGGCTTTACCGATCCCAGAGAGATTGGTAAATTAAAGAGGAAGCTTCAGAGAAGCCAGGTGGAAAGCAAACACCCGAGCAGACAGGAGCAGCACTTTTTAAATTGGTGGAGAAAAAGTCGGTCTCCAAAACTGGCCTGGAGCAATGACGGCAGTCTGAGAGGGAAGCAAAAAGTAGAACTGACAGCTTCGTACGGGAGATGAGGAAAACCCCTGAAGGAGGTGAGGAATATTTGGCAGAGAGAAGGCGCAGAAAAAGAAAAGCGATAAGGAGAGAGACACAGCGGCAACTGAAATGGAATAGAGCAGAGAAGGGAGCGATATAGCAGAACAAGAGCAGTGAGAAGAAGCAGAGAGCCCAGAGTAAAGTTTATAAAACGTGAAAGATCAGAATTTAAGAGCTGCAAGAAGTAGAGATTGAAACTAGAGAAGGACTGGAGAAAGGACGGCCGGAGGTAACAAAGGGTGATTAAGAGACTTTGAAAAAATTAACACAAGGATTAAAAGGTGAAGTGAGACAATGGAGAAATTTAATACTAATTAGTGGAACTTATTTTTGAAGAGCAAATAGCATTGAAATTTGGACTTTAACTGACATATATCTGGGTAAAGTGATGAATGGACATTTTGGAAATATTGGATATATAGAAGAAGAAATAAGAGGTGACATTTGGTGGATCTGTGGATACATTAAATTGAGACAGAGAGAAAAAAGGCTGATGCAATATTGTTGCACCCATATACAAGCAGTGACTAAGTGACAAGTAGAAAAGGGGCATCAGGCAATGTATTAAAAGGAATGAAGCAAATTAATTGTATTAACGAATAGAAATAAGCATAATTGAGTAATTGAATTAAATAGAAGCGAGAAAGTAATTATAGCATAGTAAAGAAATATAGAGACAGGTGATTATTCAAATAAGAGTGATAGTGAATGAAATTAAGAGTGGTGATAATACTTAGAGAATAGCATATGTATTTGTATTGTGTGTAGTGTTATAGAAATATAGATAAGAGGTGTTAAGAGTATTATAAATTATACTATATAATAGTGGGATAAGGAAAGGTATAACTTTATTTGTAATCTTATTTTTAATGCTAACCCTAGGAATAATGTTATATAAAGGTATTATAGTCATATATATTGAAACATAATTAAAAATATTATATACATATTTAAGCTTAGACTATATAGATTGAAAACCAACTTGATTAACAAAAATAACTTGCCATAAATTGGTATATGCAAATGTGGAAAATATTATTTGTAATAAAAATGACAAATACTGCAACAACAACTAAAGTAGGCAAAAAAAGCTACAAATCCCGCACCTATAATGGCCTCTCCTATCGGTCAAAGAATGATAGTGACCATGTTGGGGAAAGAAAAAGAAAAAGCAGAATTGGCAATGAACCCACAGAGCATGCAGATAACACCACAAACGATTCAAGAAGCAATGATGATGACCCAAGAGGCAAAAGCAAACAATCATGAAGAAACGAAAATACATCACAAAGAAATCAGGAATGATATTGGAGAAATGAGAAATGAAATTAAAAACATGAATGATAAGATAGGGAGTATACAACAAACAATGATGGAAAACGAACAAAGAATTCAAAAAGTCAAAACAAAAATGGAGCAATTTGATAGCAAAATGGAAAGGATGGAACAGAAATCCGAGCAAGTAAAGAGGGAGTTGATTGATTCTATTGCCTTTTTGGAAATGGAAAAAGCTTCGTTCTTTCTAAGATTTCAAAATATCATAGAGGAAAAGGAAGACGTTTTGGGAGATAAGATGGCAGAGATATTAGGAAAGGACAAACTGGAAATAAGAAGAGACATAGACAAAATGTATAGAGTATATACAAATTATGCACGAAGGCATAGATTGGCAAGAGAGGTGCATATAAGGTTTACTAGAAGATCAATAAGGGACGAAATATATAAAAAAATGAGAAATGAACCGATAATATATAAGGGTAAAGAAATAATTGTATTAAAACAAATACCACATAGAATACAAAATCAGAGATGAGAATACCAATTTCTAATGACCCAATTGACTAAATATAAAGTTATGTTTCGATGGTTAATACCTGAACGCATACTTCTAACATGGCAGGAAAAAAAATGTAAGATAGATACACTCGAGAAAGCACAGGACTTTTATGAACATCACTTTACGCAGCGAGAAGAACAAGAAAGTAGTGAAGATCTGGAGAGTAAAAGTCAGGATGAAGAACTATTAGAGGAAGTTGAACGAGAAAGAGAAACACAAACGATACAAGAAAGAGAAAGGTTAGAAAGAGAAGGAGCAAAAGGAAGGGTAATAGAGACAAGAAGCATAAAAAAATAGATCAAGTAAAAAATGGGAGACGCATGTAAGCTCTTTTCTGTAAATATTAATGGTTTAAATATACCAAGAAAAATAGTAAAAACGTTTAACAAATCAAAGAAATTGGATGCAGATGTGATGTGTCTTCAGGAAGTTCATATAAAAAAGGATTATAAAAAACTACTAGAGAATGTAAAATTAGGAACACTATACACAACATTAGCACAAAACAAGAAAGGAAGAATTGCTATATATGTCAAAGAAAAAATGAAATCAAAATTAATATATTCGGATGAAGAGGGGAGAATTTTAATGTTGGAAATAGAATTAGAGTAAAAACAAATCTTATTAACGGCAGTATATGCACAAAATAATAATCAACATGAATTTTTTAAAAAGGTACATAAGAAACTAGTGGATCTGGATTACAAAAGTATTTGTATGATTGGCGATTTAAATGTAATAGTTGATGTTAAGAAAGATTATAAGAGTAGTAAAAAGAATAAAAAGCAGAAAAATATATTACCAAAATCGTTCTTTGACATAGTAACAGAACTCAACCTTCAGGATGTATGGAGAGAGACACATAGGTGAGACAAACAATACACGTTCTATCCGCATCAATTTTGATCTAGGATCGATATGGCCTAGGCAACAACAGAAGTACAAAATGGAATAGAGGAAATTGAAATAGGACTTGATGATTGGGCGGATCATAACCCAATAATAATAAAATGGAAAGGCCAGAAACAGAAATAGATGGTCAATGAATCAAAGATTGTGTAAAGATAAACAATATATACAGATGCTAGAAAAGGAGTTGACATTATTTTTTCAGGTAAATAAAAAGGAAGAGACATCAACACAAAATTTGTGGGTTACTACAAATTGAGTAATGGTCTTATGTGTATGATGTTGTAAGGAAATATTAATACTAATTCAAGCTTACAGGAAAATTGCTTAGTCAAGCATTTACTATCAATGAAAAGTTTTCCTTGCCAAACAAATTTTGAAACAGAAGTTTATTCCCACATTCATGACGGAAATGTGTGTGACATACGGAGAGAAAACATGCACATTTGTTCTCAAAACATTATAATAAAACAGCAGTTGACTGAATTATTCCAAACAGAAAAAGTAAAACAATTTAAGATAAAGTAAAAAGTAAAACAATATCATAAATTATATATAACAATAATTTGGGTAATATTCCTTTTATGTGTAAATTAAATAGAAATGCGAGAATATGACACTCAAATAGACTTTCAGAAGCAATATGACATCATAAAACATGTGCTAACTGTGACTATTGTCTTTTTTTATCTCCAAATTAAAATATTATTAAAATCTGCCTGAAATCCCTTCTCTGTACAACTTTATATACTATATTAATGGTAATAGTAGTAATAACAAGAGGAACATAAACAAATACTGGTGAGTTAGTAGTGAAGTTAAGACATTGATTGAAGAATAATTTAGTGAAAGATTCTAACATAAATTATTAAAATGTTCACATTGTTAATTAAAGTTTGTTTAAGGTAATTTGCTATAGCATAAATATTGCTTCATTTCTATTCAGCATCCCAAGTAATAAATATACAATGTTAGAAAAATCTACAAAAATCTAGAAATCCATTTTCTAGAGAAAAGGTTGTCTCTCTTTCACTCAGAGGAGTGAAAGAGTTATCTGTCATGAATATTGAGCTGACATTTCTGTATTGAATAAATATTTGGATTCAGTAACCTCAATTATGCCTACCAACGTATGTGTCTCTGATTTTGATGAAACTAGTATGATCTATTTCTCAGAAAAATAGGTCAATTACTTTTCATATTTCTTTACTGTTTCATTTTTAAATGTTGAAATACCCAATAACCTCTGTGAAAAGGTAAGCTGGAAATAAAAATGTGGGTTCTTCTTTTGCATGTTCACCTGATGATAAAGAGAATGATGGTCATAAGGGCACAAAGTAACACAAGGAAAAACAAAGCCTAACGTTGTTCTCAGTCCCTAATTTCATGTCTTATATTTTCATATTATTTTTAATGACCGAAACATCTCATATATAAATCATTTTGCATTAACAAGGAGGATATTACACTTTAAAAAGGTAAAACTATGAGTTAAAGGAAATAGAGCTTTCAACTCATTGGCAGCATACATAAAATCAGTAAGACAGCTAATTTGTTAATATCTATATCAGGAACTATTAGAAAAGAATTTTAGTTATTTTTTATGCATTTGTTTCACACATGAACAAAAAGGTAAAGTACTTTCCCTAAAGCAATTTGGACTTCCCTGTTTCTCAAACTGTAAATAAGAGGGTTTACCAATGGTGACAGAACAGTATAAATAGTGACAGATATTTATCTATATCTAAAGAATGTCTTGACTTTGGTGTCACATAGACAATTATTCCAGAACCATAGAACCCCAGAACTACTGTGAGATGCGAGGAACATGTTGAAAAGGCCGTGTGCCTTCCTTCAACAGATGGTATCTTCAGAATAGTAATGGCAATACAAATATAAGACATCAAGATCATAGCAAAGGGTATCAATGCAAGCAAAATAACCTCTAACAGAGCTACCTTCTCATTTATAGTTGTATCACCACAAACCAGGCTAACCAAAGCAGAAATATCACAGAAGAAATGATTGATCTCATTTGAATTACGGAAATAAGAGGCAAACACAGGAAGCACCCACTAGCCCAGAGTAGACTCTGCTGTTCATAATGAGAGAATAATGCAAGGGTTGGCAAATGGCAAAATAGCGGTCATAAGCCATAGCAGCCAGGAGAAAGCATTCTGCTGCACCTATGATAAGAAAGAGACTCATTTGAAAAGCACAATTGATAAAAGATATTGTTGTGTACTTCATTCACATGCGAATGATGAAGACACATGGTGATGTTGAACAAACACTTTATTCTTTTCTACAACAACCAAGCAAAAGCAAAAGGCACGCAGGCCTTTTTATATGGCCAGAAACCCGGACAATGTCAACAAATAGGAACAGAGCGTTTTTGTGCTTTGCGCATGCGCACAAGGCTGGCGCCACTCTGTCTGGTCCCAGGCAGCCTTTGGAATGCCCGGGACCAATGCAACATCCTGAGCCTGCTTTTGCAGGCTCAAGACACAACACCACTCCCCCCTAGATGGAACATACTTCACATACATTCATGTACATCATGCCTTGGGGAAGAGTGGCCTACAGTTGCATTATTCAAAAGCAAGGAGTGTGGAATACTTGAGTCTTCCCTCAGGCAAACCCTCTTCAATATTGATTAATACAATAAATTTATCCGAAATAAAAAAAATAATACAAAATAGTCTACCCACGAGTTACTCCCATTATTCAGAGGCCTCATGAACAGTTCTCTCATGATTTGACAGCAACTTCACAAAGTCTCTCAGATGTTTGGGTGGGCACTTGGCCCGCTGCGACCTTCTAAGGCCCAGAGAGATTGCATGGCCCACCTGCATGCCTACCAGGCTAGGCAGGCCAGGGCGTTGCTGCCTTAAATCCCCAGGTGACCCTGGTGAGGGTGTCTGGCCTACCTGCTCGCCTACCAGGCTAGGCAGGCCAGGACTTTGCCGCCCCAAATACCCGGTTGACCCGCCCAGCTACTGGCTGGCTGGACCCTCTAAGTCCAAACCAGCATACCTTGGAGGGGTGGAAATCTCCGAGTCCTCAATGGACTGTCTTGGGAACACTGTCCCTCGAGCCCAAGGTCAGCAGATGGAGAGGGCTGGGTAGCGGAAGTGCCCCAGTACTCTGTGGCCCCCAAGCACATGCCCAAGGTGCCAGAGTCAGGAGTCACCTCCATGGCAACCCCCTTTCCTGGTGACCTCCTTTTGGGAGCAATTGCGGAATGAGCCAAGTGCCCCTGATAGAATTCCTTTTCTCTTGCTGTTTGTGATTTGTGTGGATACCTCTGGTCAGTCTCCCTGTCTGGAGCACTATCTGACATATGTGAATACTGTGGATACCCCAGTGTGACTCCCTCTCTGGAGTAATTATGGATGTGTGGGATGACCCCCTATCCAATGAATTCCTGTTAGGAGCACTTGCGGAACCTTGGAATGAATCCCCAAAAGCCTCAGTAGCCGCTAGTGATGGCCTGTTAGTTCTGGGAAACTGTGACCCAGAATGCATATTATGGTCCTCCTCCCCCCCAGAGCAAAACCAGGAGCAGAAGGGTGCGAGTATAGTCTCCAACACAGTTGATCTATGTGTCTGTGAAGAACGCGGCCGTCACCCAAGGCAACTTCGTATGACAACAGCTCCGAGACCTTGCAGACCACAGCTGTGACCCAGAGATGACCAAGCCCATAGTTTCTTGCCCAAACCAGATCACTCACCTGGAGTCTCCTAGGTGCCCGCAGTTGTGACACCTGTGAAGCCACCCAGTCAGAGTGCAGCATGTCCAGTTTAGTGATGAGGCAGCGACCCCAACGGAGTTCAGCAGGGCTCTTCCCTGTGGCTATGCATGGTGTGGTACAGTGTGCAAGAAGGAAATCTGCTAACCTGTGATGCCACTTACCGTAAGTCAGTTTCTTGAGGAAGTCTTTGGTGATGTGCACCATTCTTTCTGCCAGTCCATTGGAGGATGGATGGAAGGGAGCCAATGGTGCATGCCAGATCAGATTGGCCTATAGGAAAGCCTGGAACTCAGAAGACGTAAATTGAGGGCCATTATCTAAAATCAGCACATCTGGAAGAAACAGGAACAACCTCTAGCTACTTGGAATGGCTATCAACAACAACCAAGAAGAATTGCCTCTGAAAGGGCCCAGCATAATCTATATGCACCCTAGACCATTGGGTTTGAGTTTCCTCCCACCTATGTACTGGGGCCTGAGGCATTTCAGGCCAAGACTGTTGACACACTTGGCACCCATGCACCTGGGCCTCAATGGCTTTATTGAGTCCAGGCCACCAAAGATGCTGTGCGCAAGCGCTTTCATCCTGACTATACCAGGATGTCCCTCGTGCCGAGAGATCAAGATTCTAGACCTCAATGAGGTTGGGATCACTACCCTGCTACCCCATAACAGGCAACCCTTGTAAGTGGAAAACTCATGCTTCTTGTGCCAGAAACTTTGGAATTCAGCATCTGGGCACTTGTCAGGTCATCCTGACAACACCCAATGTTGGCAAGCGTGTAAGCGTGTGATCAGTGGCAGTTTCTGCAGCCGCATCCCTAGCATTGAGGGGAGACTCAGGCAACTCCTGAATGGACATAATATTAAAGGCTTGAGCAGGATCTGGCTCTAATTGGTTCAGGGGTAATCTGCTCAGGCCATCTGCATGACCCATTTCTTTTCCAGGTTTGTGAACTAATGTATAGTCATATGCTGACAGGAAAATGGACCATCTCAGCATACCAGGAGAAATGATATGTGGGGTCTGTTTGTTAGTGGTAAATAAGCCCAGTGGAGGCTTATGATCAGTATAGACAATGAAATGGCGGCCATATAAGAAATCATGCAATTTCTTAATGCCAGCCACTATGGCCAAGGCCTCTCTGTCAATTTGAGCATAATTCCGCTCTGCAGAAGACAGAGTCCTTGAATAATAGGCCACAGGGACCTGTGTCCCATCAGCCTTCATATGGCTAAGTACAGCTTCCACCCCATAAGGAGATGCATTGCATGCAATGCAAACAGGCAGTTTATTTATTTATCTATTTATTTATCTATTTATTTATTTATTTATTTACTTTTCAAATTTATATGCCGCCCTTCTCCTAGGACCCAGGGTGGCTTACAACAAATACAATAAAAAATTTAAAAAATTAATTGCATTCATACAACATACAAACACAATCAGCTCACAGTCACTGATGGAGGGACCTTCCTAGGGCCCCGGGGCAGAGCACAGTCATATGCCCCAAGCCTGTCGGCATAGATGCGTCTTCAGCAATTTACGGAAAGCTAGGAGGGAGGCAGCAGTATGAACCTCTGAGGGAAGCTGGTTCCAGAGGGCTGGGGCAGCAACGGAGAAGGCCCTTGCCCTAGGCCCCGCCAGATGACATTGTTTAACAGACGGGACTCGTAGGAGGCCAACCATATGCGCCCTAACCGGTCGCTAGGATTCATGAGGCAGAAGACGGTCCCACAAGTATCCTGGTCCATTGCCATAAAGGGCTTTATAGGTCATAACCAACACTATGATTTGTGTTTGGAGACCAATAGGTAGCCAGTGCAGATTGCGGAGAGCTGGAGTGATATGAGCATGTCTTGGGAGACCCAAGACAGCTCGCGCAGCCGCATTCTGAACTACTTGGAGTTTCCGGACATTCTTCAAAGGTTGCCCCATGTAGAGAGCATTACAGTAGTCGAATCTCGAGGTGACAAATGTGACTGTGAGAAGTGACTCCTTTAATTAAGAGTTTCTCATAAGACACCACATCTTGAATTTGTTGTCTATTTATACTCTCTATTGCATGCCTGGGAACTGTCCAAAGAGGAATCTTTCCATTTAACTTGTAATAAAACTTTTTCCAGACACGCAACAGAGCATTTCTCAATAGATGCTCTTTAAAACTCCTATCCACCTTTTTGTCATAAACTAAATATGCATGCAAATCATACAATAACCCGTACCCTTCTATATTCAATATCCTATCCTTAGTTAAATTGATCCAATCACTTATTGCTACTAAAACTGCAGCATAATTATATAACTTAAAATTGGGCATTTTCAAACCACCTCTCTCCCTTGTATCTTGAATAATTTTTAATTTAACCCTTGGTTTCTTGCCATTCCAAATAAATCTATTGATACCTTTCTGCCACTCCTCTAAGTTCGCATCCTTTTTAAGTATTGGTAACATTTGAAATAAGAATAAAAATTTCGGCAATACGTTCATTTTGATTGCAGCTATCCTACCCAACATAGATAATTGTATTTTTTTTCCATTTATCCAATTCTATTTGTATCTTGTTCCATAAAGATTCATAGTTATTCTTATATAATTTCCCATTAGAAGCTTCTATATAGATTCCTAAATATAGGGAATTCTTTATTATTGAAACCATTAAATAGGTTAAGGGAAGAAGGAATAGCTCATAATTGGTATTCACATGTACAATTACAGACTAGATGGCAAAAAGATTTTAAGATGGGTTTCTCCTTAAAACTGAATTAGTTAAGGATTGCATGATTAAATGGGAACATAATTTTGGACAATCAATTACGATGGAAACATGGGAGAAGATATGGGTGAAAAATGTAAAATTTACGCAAGCACAACATTTAAGAGAAATTTTTTATAAAATGTTTTATAGATGGCATTTAGACCCGAAAAAATTATCATTTATGTACCCAGATATGCAACCCAAGTGTTGGCGATGTGAATCTATGGACGCTACTTATTTTCATGTTTGGTGGACTTGTAAAAAAATCAAGGCTTTTTGGATAAAAATATGGTGGATTCTTCAAAATATATTGAAAAAGCGTATTGAATTTTCACCACAGTTGTTTTTGCTTGGTATCATAAAAGACTGTACCACCATAGAGACTAAGTTGATTTTGAACTTGATTACTGCAACAAGATTACTGGTGGGACAATATTGGAAGACGTCTGAATTACCATCTATTGAAGAATGGACATTAAAAGTTATAAATATGGCAGAAATGGCCAAGATATCCGCATATCTGAAGGATCACTCAAATGAAAAATTTATGATGGACTGGAAAAAATGGATAGATTATATACAAGGGAAATATCAATTGAAGAAATTATATTTAGCATATAGTTAAATATTTATATGTTGGATTTATATAATAAGTAGTTTAGTGGGTTTTCTTGTGTTTTTACCCTGTATTCACTTTGGGAAGCCGGGGAGGGGGGGTGGGAGGGTATTCATAATTTATAATTTATACATTATGTTTTTCTCAACTGTAATTGGGGTTGGCGATATGTAAGAATATATAAGAATATATATTAAGGGGTTGCTCGGGTGGCCTCTTGGCACCACATCTGGTGGGAAGAAGAGGAGGAGTGAAGGTAGAGGTAAGTAGGAAGTTGGTAAGAGGAGGAAGAGAGTGGGGGTAGAGATGGTGGGTGGAGAAGTAGAGGAGGAGTGAAGGTAGGAAAGTAGGTAGATGGTAAGAGGAAGGAGGGGTGGTTAGGGATAGGGGGATGTGGTGGTGGGGGTGCCGAGCAGTTATATTAATTGTTTGGAAAATGTGGTATATGTTAGTTTTCGGTTGAGCTATTATTATGTGTCTTTTTTGTAAAAATTAAAAAAAAATAATAAAAATTATGAGAAGTGACTCCTGGTCTAAATAGGGCTGCAAATGGCGCACCAGGCGAACCTGGGTGAATGCCCCCCTCGCCACAGCCGAAAAATGATATTCTAAACTTAGCTGTGGATCGAGAAGGACACCCAAGTTGCGAACCCTCTCCGAGGGGGACAAAGCTTATCCCCCCAGGGTAATGGACGGACAGTTGGAATTATCCTTGAGAGGGAGATCCCATAGCCACTCCGTCTTGTCAGGATTGAGTCTGAGCCTGTTGGCACCCATCCAGACCTCAACAGCCTCCAGGAACCGGTTCATCACTTCCACTGCTTCACTGTACTGACGCGGGGTAGAGATATAAAGCTGGGTATCATCAGCGTATTGATGATAACTCACCCCGTGTTGACGGATGATCTCACCCAATGGCTTCATGTAGATGTTAAAAAGCAGATATGAGAGAACAGACCCCTGAGGAACTCCACATGGAAGAGGCCTCGGAGCCGATCTCTGACCTCCTGTGAACACCGACTGTAACCGACCAGAGAGGTAGGAGGTGAACCACCATAAAACGGTGCCCCACACTCCAAGCCCCTCCAACCAGCACAGAAGGATACCATGGTCGATGGTATTGAATGCCGCTGAGAGGTCAAGAAGCACCAGGATAGTGGAGTAACCTCTTTCCCGGGCCCGCCAGAGATAATCGATCAGCGCGACCAAAGCAGTTTCCGTGCTGTAACCGGACCTGAACCCAGACTGCTGAGGGCCCAGATAATCAGTTTCATTCAAGGACCATTGGAGTTGGAGTGCCACCACCTTCTCAACAACCTTCCCTAAAAAGGGAAGGTTGGAGACTGGACGATAATTATTTAAAACTGCCGGGTTCAGGGAAGGCTTCATGAGGAAGGGGCACACAAGTGCCTCCTTTTAGGGAGCTGGAAAGGACCCATCCCTCAATGAAGCGTTAGCAACAGCCTGGACCATGCTCCGTGTCACCTCCCTGCTAGCCGAAACTAGCCAAGAGGGGCACGGGTCCAGTAAACAGGTGGCTGAACTCACAGCTCCAATGGCCTTGTCCACATCATCAGGAGTTACCAGGTCAAACTCATCCCATTCAACAGGACTAAGACGGGCCTCTGTCATCTCGACTGACTCATTGTCAGCCAACACTGCATTCCAATTTGAGTCTAAGTCAGCCCGGATCTGAGCGATCTTGTCTGCGAAAAAGATGTTAAATTCTTCGGCATTGCCCTGCAAAGGTTCCTCCCTCCTCCCCGTATCCAGGAGAGAGCAAGTCACCCTAAACCGGGCAGCCGGACGAGATTCCGCAGACGCAATCAATGCGGAAAGATACTGAGATATTGCCGTAGTGATCGCTTCCAAATAGGTCTTAATATAAGCTCTCAATTTGGTTCGATCAGATTCAGATCTGCTTTCCCTCCATTGCTTCTCTAGACGTCTCTTCTGGCGCTTCATCCCCCTGAGTTCCTCAGTAAACCAAGGAGATCTCCTGGGTCTGCTACCACAGAGAGGTCGCAACAGCGCAATCTGGTCTAGAGCCCCCGTAGTGGCCGTATTCCAGGCCATCACTAGGGACTCCGCCGAACTGTGTATGAGCGAATCTGGCAATTCCCCAAGCACCCTTTGAAAACCAATAGGGTCCATCAGTCGTCTGGGGCGGAACCATTTAATCGGTTCTGGCTCCCTGCGAGAGAGGATTGGTGTCGTAAACTCATTGCTCATTGAAATGTGCTAAAACACTGTTAGAAGTGAGTAAGGCTTTAACCTCATTGAAGCTCTTGTCATGGACTTTAGTCCACTGCCAAGGAGCCTGCTTGTCTAATGGCTCTGCCACTGCAACTTTATGTGGGAGGAATGCATGGTAAATTTTTAATAGCCCCAAGAACACTTGCAGCTCACTCTTAGACTTAGGGCTTGGGGCCAGCTGGATAGCTTGCAATTTAGTTTCAACAGGGTGAATGCCTTGAGCATCAATCCTGAATCCTAAGAAGTCAGTAGAAGTGACTCCTATCTTACATTTATCCTTCTTTAGTTTAAGGCCTGCTTTTCAAAAACGAAGCAAGACAGCCCTTAATCTCTCTGCTAAATTTTGAGATGACTCCCCAGCAATGAGGACATCATCAAAGTAGGGACAGACCTCAGGAATACCTTGAAGGATGCTCTCCATGACACTTTGGAATATGCCACGGGCTACATTTACCTCAAATTGCAGTCTCTTCACCTTGAAGCCCCCCCTGTGAGTTACAATAGTCTGGGCCTCTGCAGCTGCCTCATCAACAGGTAGCTGTTGATAGGCCTGTGCCAGGTCAAGCTTTGCAAAAATGTGCCCCCCCTTGAGGGAGGCCAGAATGTGACTTAGTACAGGCACTGGATAAGCTTGTTGTTGCAGCACCTTATTCAGTGTGCATTTATAGTGTGCACATATACCTATGGCCCCATTAGCCTTTAGAGGCGTTACTATGGGGGTTTCCCATAGACTTGAATCCACAGGTTCTAGAATGCCCTGCTGGAGCAATTTGTCCAGCTCAGCATCAATCTTACCTTTGAGGGCAAAAGGTACCCTCCTAGGCTTAACCCTGATGGGCATGATGGTTGGGTCTAACCACAGTGAAACGGGAGGCCCCTTGTAGGATCCTAGCTCTGAACTAAACACATCTGCAAACTCCTCGCAAACCTCTGCAAGGCCCAGCATTTGCAAGTTGTGCAGCCCAGTTACCTGGATTCCCAGAGCCTCCAACCAATCGAGTCCAATAAGACTCGTACGTTCACCCCCAACAACCACCACATCTAGGGAACCTTCAAAATCCTTATACTGTCCCCTAAGTGTGGCCTCCCCCTTAACACACACCATAGAATTTTGAAAATCAGTGAGTATTCGATTTGATGGCCTGAGTTTAACTCGAAGGCCACTGCTGCTGCAAATAATTTTAAAGGTATAAATTGAAATAATGGAAAGTGTGGATCCTGTGTCCAACTCCATCAATAAGGGAACCCCTTGCAACCTTACATTAATGGAAAGTTTCTTCTTAAGGGGCTTGTGTGTCCCTGTTTTTAGAATGCTTCTGCGTGATGTGCAGAAACCCACCCTGTTTTGGCTGGGGACCCTGGTACCTTTCTGAAGCAATTCTTCACAAGATTGGACGTTCTGGTGACCCAAACAGAGGGATGCAATGTGGCCCTACCCTCCACATGCCCTGTAAATGGTGGAGAAAAATCTGCAGTCAGCTCACTTGTGGCGTCATTCACACCTGAAGCATTGCAGAAATGCTGGGGCCTTGACCGGACATCCCTTCTGCCTCCTCTCAGCTGGCTGGTGAAGTCTGTCCACCTCCTCTTCAGGATCCACTTCTGATCCTTCTCGAGCGTCCTCTTGATGGATGGTAGCTGTTTCTGGAGGATTCCTGGTGAGGCACACGGCCTTCACAGCCCGGCCTTCTGCTTCCTCAGCTGCCACATCTCGCAACACATCTTGGAATGAGACATCTTCTTTTGCAAAAATCTTTTGTTGTAAGTCTCTGCTCCTCAAGCCACAGACAAAACGATCTCACAGCTTCTCTTTCAGATCCTTGAACTCACAAGGTCTGGCTGCTTGCCTTAAGGCTGCAATAAAGTCTGAAGCAGATTCACCCAGCCTCTGGTCTCTCTGCTTGAATGCGTGCCTCCAAGCAATGATGGATAATTTCAGCTGGAAATGTTCCTTCAACATTTTCTTCAAGTCAGCATAGGTTACTGACTCTAGAGGTGCAGGGGCCACCAGATTTTCTGCGATGTCAAAAGCTTCTTGTCCACAGGCACACAAAAGAGTTGCTGCCTTCAGGCTGTCTTCTCTAATCTGATTTACTCAGAAGTAATTCTCCACCCGTGCTACATAGGAATTCCATTTCTCTGGGTGGGGGACATTAAAATCAGTCAAGCGGCCAATCTTCGACATCGTAAGCTTTACGACCTTCACCACTTGCTTCCTCTACAAGCTGCTGTTGGGGAAAGGGTTCTTTAGCTGAGCTCAACCTGCAGCGACACTGTACTAGCAGGCTGGGACACTGATTCAGACACTGTCTTCCCCTCTTCAGGATTCCTGGGTAAGTCCTCAAATCTTTTGTTCCAGCTTGCAAAGGATCCCATCCCCATCGCCAGTGTTGTGTACTTCACTTGCGTGCAAATGATGAAGACACATGGTGATGCTGAACAAACGCTTTATTCTTTTCTACAGCAACCAAGCAAAAGCAAAAGGCACGCAGCCTTTTTTATTTGGCCAGAAACCCGGACAATGTCAACCAATAGAAACAGAGCGTTTTCATGCCTTGCGCATGTGCACAAGGCTGGCACCGCTCTGTCTGGTCCCGGGCAGCTTTTGGAATGCCCGGGACCAATGCAACATCCCGAGCCTGCTTTTGCTGGCTCAGGACATAACAGATATGGTTTTATCTTCTGAGAGAATATTTTCAAGCATCTTAGGTATAATGATTGAAGCGTAGCAAATTTCAAGACAGGACAAATTTCTCAGGGAGAAATACATTGGGCTACGGAGTATCTTATCAACCAGTGTTATAACAATTATGAAGGTATTCCCAATTAGGACTAAAAAATAGATGATAAAGAAAGTAGTAAAGAACAAACCCTCCAGACTTTGAAAACTGGAAAATCCCAGCAATAGGAAGCTATTTATTGTACTCTTATTTATTCTCACCTGTTGAAAACAATTGGGGTGGGGTGGGATGAGAAAGCACGTCAACATATCTTAGCACAAATTGAGATACATCTCACTTTAAAGGAAAGACACTATAATAAAAGAAAAGTTCATTCTGGAACAATTAGTAATGCAACTAATTCAGTCTAGTTGTTTTCTAAAGAAACCAAATCAAGGAAAAATAATTAACAGAGAATTCTGGGTAAGTTGATGTTTGTAGACTTGCAATATATACTGTAAATGCTATTGAGTTGGATAGTGATTGCTTACGTTGATGTTTGAGATAATACATAGTACACCGTACACATAAAAATATGCTAAGAAAAAATACCACACTGGCTGACTGGTTGACACATTGTACAGAGCTTTGAATTTAATTGAAAAAAATATATTTTTCATGTATTTTGTAAATCATGTATTGGGTGTTGTGTGGACCAGTCAACCATGGTGTATACAATAAAGTATGGTTAATTAAAACAAAATATTAAAACTAGTTGTAGACTGTTGTGGGTGTCTCTGGACCAGCTGGGGAGGTGTCGGAGGATGAGGAGGGGGAGCCGGGCCCCTCTGAGTGTTTGCCCCTCCCGGCAGCCAAGCCAGGCCCCTCTGAGTGTTTGCCCCTCCCGGCAGCCGAGCCAGGCCCCTCTGGGTGCTTTCCCCTCCCGGCAGCCGAGGCAGACAGGGAGGAGATTGAGATGCAGTCTGCATCGGAGTCTCAAGGTGCAGAATCAGACTTGGAACAGGAGAATGTATGGCTGGATCCGAGAGTTCGAAGGGTTAATAGGAGGAGGGTTCAGTTAAGTAGAAAAAGGAAGTGACGTATCGGAAACTGTATTAGAGGAGGAGAGAGAAATTAAGCCTTTGTCACGAGCAACGTTAATTAGAGATTGGCATGGAAACTTTCGCAGTGAGTTGAAACGGAGTTTTCTGGTGTTTTTGAAACCTACCGAAAAATAATGAGGTCTTGGACAATGTGATAAAGAAAGAGTGTTTTAAATTGGAAGGTGGGAGGATAGCATATTTATCCTAAATGTAAATAAATCAGTGTTGGCCGTTCCAGCCAAAATAATGCCAGCAGTTTGCTTTGAAATGACTTCGTTTGAAATGTGTTAATTAAAAACTATTAAAGACATCTTTATGTGGATTTTAATGAGCTGAGAGTGGCCAGAGAGTGGCCAGACATAACATAGACTTGCTTACTTAAATGTAAGTGCTACTAATATAAATTTCTTCTTGAAATATAGCTCATAAGAGTAGAGGGCCAAGAAAAATCAACAAATCTTAAATAGAAAAATCTTAAAACAATCAGAATGAATCTATATTCCTTGTGACTTACCATTTTATGAAGTAAATCAGACTATCCTTTAAAAAGTGTATGATTTCATACTTCAGTGTGTTTGACTGGTTCTTCCCCCAGTTCTTCATTTTGGCATCTCATATCATCTCCAAAGCAAAAATCTAATTACACCACTATGAATGAGATAAAAGGTCAATCCACCAATGGTAAATTTGGGCCTAAAGGAGGAAAAAAGTAATTTGAATTGTGTGACAGATGAAAGTCATTTCTTTTCCAGCAAGTGTTTCAGGGTTGTTGCTAAAATCTGGCTAGAATTTTCTCAAACACTGGAATACACAAGAAGGAGGAATATAAATTTATTGGTATTGAAATAATGAAACACCATGTGATCTCTCATTGGTTATCATATTTATATTCTAGCTTTCAGCTCCCAAATGGTGGTCAAAATGGTTTTCAGTTCAAAATGGTACTTTTTGATGAAAAAAAAGTAACAATTTTAAACACAAAGTTCTTGTACAAAAAAAGGAAAAAGAAAGAGAAAGAAAGAAAGAAAGAAAGACAGACAGAAAGAGAGGCTTCCTATTTACCAAAGCTTGTACCAAAATAATACTTTTATCAATCACCTATATATTTACATACTTACTTATTTAGCCCTTCATTTGAGTGGAGGAATGAGATAATAAAATTATGGACAATTGATCCACTATTACTGTATGGGAAGAAAATAAAAGAGGAAAATAGCTTGCACTAATAGCAATGAAAGTATTTTTTTAATGTAAATATTCTCAGATGTGTTTCATCTGATGAAGAACTTTCTCATATGAAGATACTTAAAATGTTTTCTAAGGCAAGACAAAGACATTTTTTAGAAGACTGATGAATCTTCAGTCTCTGATGAGAATTTGATGGGGGAGTTTCACATTTTTATCTTGCACATCATAAATTCAAATAACAATAAGAAAAATCTGTAAATAAACTGTGACTTAGAACTGAAAGAAAAAAATATGCTGATCTCTGCCACCTATTGAAGCAAGATTACTTGCTTATATTCCCCTTACTGTTTGCTTACTAGTAAGCTTTTGTTTTCACTTTGCCAAATGTGGTAATATGAAAACTACAAGATCTCTTCCATACAAAATATCACTTACAGTCCTACTACATTTCAGTTCAAAATAATAATATTCAAAACTAGATGTATCTATGACACATTTCCTATGAGTTGATGTTTTGTGCTGAATTGTCCAAGTCACTATTATGGTTATTATGCAGATTACAAATAATAGGAAGGCTTTTATACAGAATTTGAGTATTGACTCCTCATTAAGAGAACAACCTCAAGTGTTGTTCTTCTTTGTTTTGTTTTTGTTTTCTCTCATTCTTTCCTGGAACTATAAAGAAATAGTGATGTAACGAAGAATTAAACATCAATTTTCCCAATAGATGTGTGCAATAATATTTAGATATAAATCCTCCAGTTATTTAATTCAAATTTGGTTCATAGTATCAATTCAGTCATACTGAGTCATTAACCAAGCAATGCATACAATCTCTCTTTTAACAGTTCTTGCTCTTATCCAGAAATAAATAGAACTCCATTTCTACTCTCTTCCATATTTTTCCTATTTTATTCTGCTTCTGTTTTTATTCATATTTTATTTTTAAAAAACACCCAGCCAAACTTCGTAGAATATTTTATAGGTTGCCTCAAAATACATTCAATAAATACCTATTTTAATGTATTTCAAATAGAACCCACAGAATAAATAAAACCAGAGCTTTTTTTGTCATAGAACGCACCGGAACAGAGTTCCGGCACTTTTTTCAATGGATTTTCCAGAATTGCGTTCTTTTCCTATTGTTGCCCTTTCTATTCTTATTTACTTTTGAAAATGCCCTCCTGGCAGTGGCTTGATTGGCTGGGTTGGACCATGTGGCATGGAAGCCTATTGTGGCGGTGGGAGGCCATCTTTCATAAAAGGGTGAGTGAGCCTTTTGCCTTGCCGTACAGAAGATGGTGTGTGAGGTTAAAAAGAGGCAAAGTGAGAGGAAAGAAAGATGTCTGGCTTGGAAGCTTGCCCAATAGCGAAACTTTGCTGTTTCAGTTCCTTGCATAGTTCAAAGGCCAAGACGTCTACGAAAATCTATTTTTAGTCTTTTATACTTTATATTCAAACTGCAGAGGGAAAGAATAAGAATAAAGCCAATGTGATTCAGAGATATTATTATTATTAATAATATATATTAATTATGTATTGGTCAGATGTAAAGGTATACCTACAGTATGAGGTTTAATCAGATCTATTTATTAAATTGGGTTTAACTTAAAAGTAAATTAAAAGTAATCTGTTCACTGACAAAGTTTCAACTTTAATTTATTTCAAGTCAATATCCATATTAAACTCCAAATGTAAATTTTTCCACCTTGTTTGACAACTTCCTAAAAATAATTCAATCTTTTACAAGCAACCAAATTTTGTTTTATTGGGACAATTTTGTTTCACATAGAAAGTTGACATTTCTACTCATTAAACTAAATGGATATGGCAGTGGTAAATGTCCCAAAAGATTAATAAAATGCCTTCTTGTAATTTAAAGCCACACAGTGCATGGTAACATTAATAGTATTAACTTATCTTGAACAAAATCCTAGTCTTTTAGATACACTAAAAATTGAAGGGTGTTGTTTTTTTTTCAACTACAAAGGTAAACCTTGTCAGGTAGACAAGGCAAGTTGTATGACGTGTGTGAGTTCCAGCACTTTTTTTTTTTTTTTTTTTTTACAAAAAAGCACTAAATAAAACCATTCAGACATCAGTTCCTGGAAAGTAGTGGTAATAATTTTCTAGCTGTTGTTAGTGAATTCTTCAAGTTTGAATGCTGATTAGACAAAGAATACTGAAGACATGGAACAGCCTTTCTCAGTTACTGTAAAATCCCCAAATTGTAGAAGACATTCCTTTGGACATTAGACTAGTCATAATGTGATGATCTATCAAAAAACAGCAAAGACCAAATAATTCTAGAAATCCTTTCGTGACTGACTATTGTTGTTATGTATTTATTGTGAGATTATTCCCAGCTAATAATTATTTAAGCTTAATCCAATATTTATAGAATAGGAACAGTTTTGATTTGGAAGTTTATTTATAATGTTCATTTTATTCCTTTTAATCCTTATGGTAGATGCTTTATTTTTTATATAGTTATCCTGTGATAGGGTTGCTATGTGCTTGGTTTTTCTGGGAAGTGAAAAGGGAGTTGGGGGCATAGCAGTTTAAATCATAATCTATTTTGCAAACTGTGGCTAGATAGTGATTGGCTTTGCAAGTTGTTTGATAGCCTTTACTCTCCTCCATTCTCTTCAAATATTGAGGAGGAGTTATCCATTGTTAAAAGTAAAATTAAATATGGAATCCTCAGCTTGCAAATGCCTATTATATATTTCAAGAACCCCATAAATATAATAAATTACTGAATAAATAAATCTTACCATTAAGGACAGACATTTGGTGTCCTCTACACCCTCATTTCTATAACACCTATGAAGCCACAAGGATGGCAAAATAATTTCGTGGGTTGGGCAGATTTATAAATGTATGAAACAAACAAACAAATAAATGGTACTTCAGAAGTAACATTCATAAGCATGTAAATGCATCCAAATATCACCCAATAGGAACTACAGTTGTGTAGAGATCTAGATTCAAAGACCAAATGTGATTTCCATTACAGCACAAATCAGGAAAACATTCTCATGTTAGGAGAAAGAAGAAGGGGATATTTGTAGCTCAGGGTTGAACTGAGGGATCCTTGGTGCTCTCTGCGGAGCAGAAATTTTTGGTAAAACCATGTGTACAAGCCTGGACCCAGGTGGCTCTGACCAATATTATAGAAGTGGCTGACAAAGACTTAGCTGTTGTCAGTGAGGCCCATCGTTGGTGACACAGTGCCGCATGCCCTACGGCTAACTCCCTGACACAGTTTTTTGTCCCCCCCAGGAGTAACTCCTGTATGTGTATCTCTAACTGCTTAGAGTGGGGGTGGGTGGGTGTGAAATTAGGCAATCAGATCCCTCCAGAGTGATATTGTCCTCCCCAATAAAGATGTAACAAACAGCAAAAAGGCAAAGGACAGTAAAGGCCCCAATAGGTGAAGACTACAGGCCCGAAATTTCGGATGCAGCCCTTAACGATGGGCTCAAAATGTCAGCTGTGCCAATTATGGCTTCCTTCAGTCAAGCCCTAACAGGCTGAAGCCTACAGGCCCGAAATTTCGGATGCAACTCTTAATGCCTTGCCTACAATGGTGGCCGCGCTGATTCTGGCCTCTCCCAGGCAGTCTGAAACTGTCCGAATGTGATACAGGGCGATTGAGCCGCACCCAAAATGGCGGCCATGCTAATTTCGTGCCCAAAGAAAAATGGCCTCCAATGATGTTATGTAAAGCCCTCCTAATGCCAACAGGCTCAGACTCAATCCCGACAAGACGGAGTGGCTATGGGTTCTGCCTCCCAAGGACAATTCCATCTGTCCATCCATCACTCTGGGAGGGGAGGTTTTATCCCCGTCGGAGAGGATTCGCAACTTGGGTGTCCTCCTCGATCCACAGCTAAGTTTAGAACACCATCTGTGGTGAGGGGGGCGTTCACTCAGGTTCGCCTGGTGCGTCAGTTGCGGCCCTATTTGGACCGGGAGTCACTCCTCACAGTCACCCATGCCCTTGTCACCTCGAGATTTGACTACTGTAATGCTCTCTACATGGGGCAACTTTTGAAGAATGTCCGGAGACTGCAAGTAGTCCAGAATGTGGCCGCGCGAGCCATCTTGGGTCTCCCAAGACATGCTCATATCACTCCAGCCCTCCGTGAGCTGCACTGGCTACCAATTGGTCTCCGAACACAATTCAAAGTGTTGGTTATGACCTATAAAGCCCTTTATGGCAATGGGCCAGGATACTTGCGGGACCGTCTTCTGCCCCATGAATCCCAGCGACTGGTTAGGGTGTATAGGGTTGGTCTCCTATGGGTCCCATCTGTTAGACAATGTCATCTGGCGGGGCCTAGGGTTAGGGCCTTCTCTGTTGCTGCCCCAGCCCTCTGGAACCAACTTCCCTCAGAGGTTCGTACTGCTCCCTCCCTCCTAGCTTTTTGAAAACTCTTAAAAACACATTTATGCAGGCAGGTTTGGGGCATGTGAGTTGCACTCTGCCCTGGGGCCTCTGATTGTGACTGTGTGTTGTATGAGTGGAAATAGTTTTATAGTTTTTACATTGTTAATTAGTATTTTAATTGATTTATATTATATTTTTGTACTTGTATTTTTGCTGTGAGCCGCCCTGAGTCTTGGGAGAAGGGCGGCATATAAGTCAAATATAATAATAATAATAATAATAATAATAATAATAATAATAATAATAATAATAATAATAATAATAATAATAATAATAATAATAATAATAATGTTAGTTTCAGCAGCAGAGAAACACTGTTCAAAGTCACGGTCTAATTAGGTAAGAAGCCTAAATGACCATTCATCCAAGGTTTGAGGGCTGAATTTGGCGTCACTTTAAACTGCCGAATCAGGCAGCCAGTGGAGAGAGAGGCAGGCGATTCAGAGGGGGCCATCTGACAGCGAGGGAAAAATGCTGAGGAGCTCTGAAAACGCTGTTATGGCTCCAGCGAAAAGCCCCCAGAACAGCTGGAGAAACTCTGAGCCTCCGAAAGGACTCACAGGGAGCGAAGCCTCTCCTGAAGGGCAGGAGACTGCAGCCTGCAGGGCAGCCCTGAAGACTGACTGCAATTCCTCTCAGAGTAAGGTGAAAAAAAATTGGTGCAATTTTTGAGGGAAAATGTGTCCAAATTAAATCCAATTTTTTTCTCCAATGATGGTAATGAAGGAAGAAAATCCACGAGCGGACAATGTACAACCTGCAGCTAAATCTGGAAAAGAGCACAATTTATGCATCTGCTGAGCAAGTGACTAAGTTGTAAACTGGGGTTCTCTAGCCCAGCAGAGGCGTGGCAACTTTCCAGACTTAGTCTTATTTGAGCAGGAAGATTACGACAACCCACTCATGGATTCTCCATCCAATCATGCTGGAGAATGATAAAACATGGAAAGAAAAAGTAAGTGGAGCAGAAAATCATGCCAATGATTATTTTGACAGTAAGGAATTGATAAAGGACAATATTGTCCATTTTGGCTGTCCAGTTGTAGATGCCTTCCACTTCTGAATAATGCAGAAAGCCTATAGTCCCATTCATCAATAATTATTTGTTTATTTGTTCTACATATCACTACCTATATTTCAGGAAACAATCCATTCCCAAACAATTTGCAACAGGCGCATATATAGCAATGTATATAGTGGAAACCATGGCAAATCCTTAATATAAAATATTTGTTCTTTTAGCATCCTATATAAGAATACTAATATGAAGAAGAACATACATCTAGATATCGTACTAGGTAAAACATGGTATACCATTTGCTCGAGCATGTTTGATAGTATGTATGTATCAATTTCACAGATTCTGATCAGTTCCATGTGCAGACTGGATCTGTCTATCTGGTGCAAAAATATCTACATTGGAGATTTAGATTTCTAATTTATTGAGCCACTTGTAGAGACAATATTAGAGAAAGATGAGGAATATGATATAATCTTTCATTTAGAAAATCAATATCGACGAAGAACAGTGAAACTGAGATTTTGCAGTAAGTTCTGTACAGTTAGTAAAATAAACATGTACAATATGAATATTATATTTACAAAGAATAATATTAGCTGAATTTAATTCTTGAAACACCTTCTAACAGCAGATTTTCCTTTCCTCTCTCTCTCCCTATCCCTATGTATGTGTGTTGGTATGTGTGTGTGTGAGAGAGAGAGAGACAGACAGATGATATGTACAGTAACCATAAAAATATATCTTTATTTTCCATTACACCATATATTAGACTAGATCAATGGTTCTCAACCTTTTTCAGGTTGAGACCCAACTTGCCCCGCCCATGCGCGGTGCGACCCCGGCCAATCATGCCGGGCCAATCCGCACATGAGCAGCACGTGCGACAAAAAAAGCAAAAACAAAATGGCAGACTGTGATGGGCCGATCCGCGCATGCTTGGCGCGTGCGCGACAGAAAACAAACAAAAAACAAAATGGCGGACCGCGGTGTCCGGCGACCCCTGCAAAACGGTCGTTTGACCCCAAATGGGGTCGCGACCCATAGGTTGAGAACCGCTGGACTAGATAGATAGAAATTTGTTTCTCCAATAGTTACTGAATAGTTGAACACACCTCAAAAATGCTGAATTTCTCACATAGTAAGGACTATATTTTGCATTAAAGTTTAGAAAAAGGAACACTTCAGTTCTAAAAAAAAAAAGAATCCAAATTATAATGCAGTATTTTTTAAAGAAATTATGTAAACTTGTATCTGATTGAATAAGAAAGCTCTGAGGGAAATAGACTCTGTTGGGACTAAATGTGTCATGGTGTGATGCTGAACCATATCTATATAACAAGACATATTAACTACTATGTGACATATTAACTATGATGAATAAATCTAAATTAAGGATCTTGCTGAACAAAAAAGAAGAAGTGGACTAGAAGCAGCTTGCAAGCTATAATCTTGTGATTTTCTTATTTCTGATGAACTTTCTCTATTTTCTTTCAGTGAATAATATTTTTAAATAAATTCTAGGGAAGGGGAATTCCCTGAATTCATCTCCTCTTCATATGGTTAATATACACATTTTTATTTCCTTAAGTCACTTTATAGTATTCATGGGATTCTAACAAATTATATTTTAGATATTGCATATTTACTTTTCCTCCTGATTTATATTTTGTTTATTTTATTGGGAACAAGTTATATCATCTTATTAGTTAATCTTAAATATGCAATGCAAATGAATGAAAAGCAGGTAAGATTCATTTCAACATGTTTTCATTGTAATTTGGACATAGCAGAATATAATATCTGCCTGTTAGAACTTAATTGATTTTTATCCTTCTAATGATTTAAATTTAATTTAAATATTTGTATTTTCTTCTTTCTTAATTATTTCTTAATTATTACAATTTTTTTAATTTAATGTTATAATTTTAACTTTTATTTTGCATAGTATTCAGCTTGGTTATTCAGACATGATATAGGTATAGATATATGAAAAAGATATACATATACAACATCACTCATATTTTTTTCCTTAAGTTCAAGTGTTCAAGTAAAAAAAATATCCTTCCTTTCTTCCTTCCTTCCTTCCTTCCTTCCTTCCTTCCTTCCTTCCTTCCTTCCTTCCTTCCTTCCTTCCTTCTTTCCTTCCTTCTTTCCTGCCAGCCTGCCTACCTGCCTGCCTTCTGTTTGTCAAATGATCTACCATAAAGAATTCAACACAGCCACAAAATATGTAATATTTTCTATATTACTAATCCAAAGAGTCCAGAAATGTAATTATAGAAGTAGGATAGAGTGAGAAAAACCGGCTATTCAAAAACCGAAATACAAATGTAAATAATTGACCACAAGCATTTTACAGACAAGCCCAATTCATTTATGTGTGTGTATGTATGTTTCACACTGGATTTCCTATTTTTTTTAAAAAAAATAATATAAATGACAGAAACCAAAGGAAATGCTATATTTATTTTATAATTAGCATGTTTTCAATAAAAAAATATCAATAGATTTGGCAGCTACAACTGTAGCAGAAAGGCTGTACCAGGTTGGGATGGCAGTGTAGAATACCCTCACATTTAAAAGTGTAACTGACTCCTTAATTATAATTATTATTTCTGATTGTATAATTTATATATTGATTATTGTTTCATTGTGTATAACATTGCCTTTTCAGGAATCCAGAAGCTGCATTATCCAAGTTTTGAATATTTAGCAAACTCAGAGATGAAGAACTGCAAGAAGCTTTTGCTTCATTTATTGACATTTCCATTCATCCTTTCACATATCCTTAATTTTCCCCACCAGATATCCAGAAAGCTCTCTTCCTTTTTTTTTTCATTTATCTTGTAAATTCATCATGTTTCTATTATCCTTTGATCTTGCAGATTGGTGTATAAGGCATGGAAGTGAACAACCAAACCAGGGTCCAGATGTTTATCCTTCTGGGTTTTCCCAGCATTCTAGAACTTCAGAGACTACTATTTGTAGTATTTCTTTGTATCTACATCCTCACTCTTGTGGAGAACACTATGATCATCATCCTCATCAGGACAAATAGTCACCTCCAAAAACCCATGTATCTCTTCCTCAGTCACTTGTCTTTCCTTGAGACTTGGTATATTTCTGTGACTGTTCCAAAGCTCCTGATTAACTTCTTAGCAACAGATAAAAGCATTTCCTATGCAGGCTGCATGGCTCAGCTGTATTTTTTCATATCCCTAGGCTGCACTGAATGTGTCCTGCTGGCTGTTATGGCTTATGATCGTTATGTTGCCATCTGCCACCCACTATGCTATCCTGTTATAATGACATCTCAGCTTTGCTTGCAGCTAGCAGTGGGTTCCTGGCTTACTGGTTTCCTAATTTCTATGCTCAAAGTTTTTTTCATTTCACATTTGAGTTTTTGTGGGCCCAATGTCATCAACCACTTCTTCTGTGACATCTCCCCTTTGCTCAATCTCTCCTGCACTGACCGAACTGTGGCTGAAATGGTTGACTTTGTATTTGCTCTTTTTATCCTTTTAATTCCACTCTCTGTCACAGTGGGCTCCTATGCATTTATCATAGGCACCATTTTAAATATCCCTACAAGCCAAGGAAAAAGAAAAGCTTTTTCTACTTGTACCTCCCACCTCACAGTGGTTTCTATCTTCTACTCAGCTACACTCTTCATGTATGCAAGACCAAGGAGAATCCATTCTTTCAACACCAATAAGCTTGTGTCAGTTGTGTACACTGTTGTTACTCCCATGCTGAATCCATGCATTTATTGTTTAAGGAATCAGGATGTCAAGGATGCACTGAAAAAAATATTTTGCAGCTTCAGTCTTGAGAACATTATTAGTTATCAGTAGACTGGTGACTAATGGATTTATTTCAGCAAGCAAAAATAATAACTTCATTTTTTTGCATATGTTTATTCCACAACATACTTAGTAGACAAAAATGTTGAAAATTCATATGAGAAAAAATGGATTTCACTGGCAAATGTCTTTTGTGGGACTGCATATCAATAGCAATCAGTGTTAAATCATATAAAAATAAAGAAATAAGAACATGTAGAAATGCTGGGAACAAGTCACCATAATTATACCAATTGCATTTAAGTAAACATAACAAGTAATCTAAATTTAATAATACACAATTATTTTCATTTTAAACAATTTCAAAATTAAGGACATGTCAGGTTGTATGATATTAGCAAATTCTATTTTTAGTGATGTATTTCTATGTATTTTCCAGAATAGGATGGGAATAGGGATGAAACAAGGTAAGAAACTTTAGTTTTGTGCCTAAAGATCTTTCTCTTCCTATCTTAGTAAATGAAATAAAGAAAAGAATTGTTTTCACTGCAGCCTTATACACATGATTGAACTAACCTAGACTGAATTCTAAGAATCCATTCATACAGCACTTTTGTTCATATTAGTATTCCACAATATACTTAGTAGACAAAAATGTTGAAAAAGCATAGGAGAAAAATTGGATTTCACTTGCAAATGTCTCTTGTGGGACTGCATATTGATAACAATCAGTCTTAAATCATATAAAAATAAAGAAATAAGAACATGTAGAAAGACATGTTTGACTGGTTCTTCCCCCAGTTCTTGATTTTGGCATCTCATATCATCTTCAAAGCAAAAATCTAGTTACATCACTATGAATGAGATAAAAGGTCAACCAACCAATGGTAAATTTGGGCCTAAAGGAGGAAAAAGGTAATTTGAATTGTATGATAGATGGAAGTCATTTTTTTGCCAGCAATGTTTCAGACACAGGGTTGTTGTTAAAATCTGGTTGGTATTTTCTCAAACACTGGAATACACAAGAAGGAGGAATATAAATTTATTGGTATTGAAATAATGAGACACCATCTGATCTTTCATTGGCTATCATATTTATATTCTAGCTTTCAGCTCCCAAATGGTGGTCAAAATGGTTTTCAGTTCAAAATGGTACTTTTGATGAAAAAAAGTAACAATTTTAAACACAACAAAGTTCTTGTACAAAAAAAGAAAAAGAAAGAAAGAATGAAAGAAAGAAAGAGAGGCTTCCTATTTACCAAAACTTGTACCAAAATAATACCTTTATCAATCACCTATATATTTACATACTTACTTATTTAGCCCTTCATTTGAGTGGAGGAATGAGATAATAAAATTATGGACAATTGGTCCACTATTACTGTATGGGAAGAAAATAAAAGAGGAAAATAGCTTGCACTAATAGCAATGAAAGTATTTTTTTTAAATGTAAATATTCTCAGATGTGTTTTATCTGATGAAGAACTTTCTCATATGAAGACACCGAAAATGTTTTCTAAGGTAAGACAAAGACATTTTTTAGAAGACTGATGAATCTTCAGTCTCTGATGAGAATTTGATGGAGGAGTTTCACATTTTTATCTTGCACATCATAAATTCAAATAACAGTAAGAAAAATCTGTAAATAAACTGTGACTTAGAACTGAAAGAAAAAAATATGCTGATCTCTGCCACCTATTGAAGCAAGATTACTTGCTTATATTCCCCTTACTGTTTGCTTACTAGTAAGCTTTTGTTTTCACTTTGCCAAATGTGGTTTCAGTAATATGAAAACTACAAGATCTCTTCCATACAAAATATCACTTACAGTCCTACTACATTTCAGTTCAAAATAATAATATTAAAAACCAGGTGTATCTATGACACATTTCCTGTGAGCTGATGTTTTGTGCTGAATTGTCCAAGTCACCATTGTGGTTATTATGCCGATTACAAATGATAGGAAGGTTTTTATACAATATTTGACTCCTCATTTCTTTGTTTTCTCTCATTCTTTCCTGGAACTATAAAGAAATAGTGATGTAACAAGGAATTAAACATCAATTTTCCCAATAGATGTATGCAATAATATTTAGATATAAATCCCTCAGTTATTTAATTCTGATTTGGTTCATAATACTAATTCAGTCATATTGAGCCATCAACCAAGCAATGTGTATAATCTCTCTGATAATAGTTCTTGTTCTTGTGCAGAAATAAATAAAACTCTATTTCCATTCTCTTCTATATTTTTTCCATTTTATTCAGCTTCTGCTTTTATTCATATTTTATTTTTAAAAAGCACCCAGTCAAACTTTGTAAAATATATAATAAGTTGTCTCAGAATACATTCAATAAATATCTATTTTAATATATTTCAAATAGAACCCACAGAATAAATAAAACCAAGGCTTTTTTTGTCATAGAATGCACCGGAACAGAGTTCCGGTACCTTTTTTCAATGGATTTTCCAGAGTTGCGTTCTTTTCCTATTGTTGCCCTTCCTACTGACATTTGCTTTTGAAAATGCCCTCCTGGCAATATAGTGCAAGCGGGGTCCCATCCAGCACTGTCTGCCTCCTCTAGGAGGAGCCATGAGGCACCAGAGCACCACAGCCAGAGCATGGCTTGATTGGCTGGGTCGGATCATGTGGCATGGAAACCGATTATGGCAGTGTGAGACACATAAATATGGAGGCCATCTTTCATAAGAGGGTGAGTGAGCCTTTTGCCCTCCCTTACAGAAGGTGGCGTGTGAGGTTAAAAAGAGGCGAAACGAGAGGAAAGAAAGATGTCTGGTGTGGAAGCTTGCCCGATAGCAAAACTTTGCCGTTTCACTTCCCTGTGTAGTTCAAAAGCCAAGATGTCTACGAAAATCTCTTTTTAGTCTTTTATACTTTATATTCAAACTGCAGAGGGGAAGAATAAGAATAAAGCTAATGTGATTCTGAGATATTATTATTATTATTATTAATATATATTAATTATGTATTAGTCAGATGTAAAGGTATAATCAGATCTATTTATTAAATTGGGTTTAACTTAAAGGTAAATTAAAAGTAATCTGTTCACTGACAAAGTTTCAACTCTAATTTGTTTCAAGCCAATATCCATATTAAACTCCAAATGTACATTTTTCCACCTTGACAACTTCCTAAAAATAATCAATCTTTTACAAGCAGCCAAATTTTGTTTTATTGGGACAATTTTGTTTCACATAGAAAGCTGACATTTCTACTCATTAAACTAAATGGATATGGCAGTGGTAAATGTCCCAAAAGATTAATAAAATGTCCTCTTGTAATTTAAAACCACACAGTGCATGGTAACATTAATAGTATTAAGTTATCTTGAACAAAATCCTAGTCTTTGAGATACATTAAAAATTAAAGGGTGTTTTTTTTTTCAACTACAAAGATAAACCTTGTCAGGTAGGCAAGATGAGTTGTATGATGTGTATGAGTTCCAGAACTTTTTTTTTTTTACAGAAAAATAAACACTGAATAAAACTATTCAGACATTAGTTCCTGGAAAGTAGTGGTAATAATTTTCTAGCTTTTGTTAGTGAATTCTCCACAGTCTAATAAGTCTGAATGCTGATTAAACAAAGAATACTGAAGACATGGAGCAGCCTTTCTCAGTTACTGTATAATCCCCAAATTGTAGAAGACATTCCTTTGGACATTAGACTAGTCATAATGTGATGATCTACCAAAAAACAGCAAAGACCAAATTATTCTAGAAATCCTTTCGTGACCGACTGTTGTTGTTATGTATTTATTGTGAGATTGTTCCCAGCTAATAATTTTTGTTCCCAGCTAATAAGTTTTGATTTGGGAGTTTATTTATAATGTTCATTTTATTCCTTTTTAATCCTTATGGTAGATATTTTATTTTTTATATAGTTATCCTGTGATAGGGTTGCTATGTGCTTGGTTTTTCTGGGAAGTGAAAAGGGAGTTGGGGACATAGCAATTTAAAACTTAAATCTATTTTGGAAACTGTGGCAAGATAGTGATTGGCTTTGCAAGTTGTTTGATAGCCTTTACTTTCCTCCATTCTCTTCAAATATTGAGGAGGAAGTTATCCATTGTTAAAAGTAAAATTAAACCTGGAATCCTCAGCTTGCAAATGCCTATTATATATTTCAAGAACACCATAAATATAATAAATTACTGAATAAATAAATCTTATCATTAAGGACAGACATTTGGTGTACTCTACATCCTCATTTCTTTTATATATATATATATATATAAAGTTTTATTGGTTTTTTCCATTTTTACCCAAAAGGTTAGGACACAACGTGGTGGTCAGGATGTCCAATCATTGAAAGACAAAATCATATAAATATAGCTCAAATTAATTATCAAAGATTTTCTCTCTGTTTCTTAAATATAGTATTGCTTATTAAAATTTATACAGTTTTAAGTAAAGTTCAATCAAACAAAAATCATCAATCACATGCAATTATAATCTATATCCTGTTTTTAAGCTTTGCTAATTATAGTTGTCATACTCCAATTACATTTTAGTAAGTATATAGTTGGGATTTCAGGTATCCTTAATAAAAGATCATTCATTGAGACAGATTTTTTTTCCTTATCACAAATAGCTCTTCCTCTCTCTCTATTACAACATAGTTATCATATTTAAAATAATAATATAAGTCCAACAAATACAGTTCTATTTTTAAGAATATATTCTATCATTTCATCAGTCTATATCTATAGAAAATATTTTTAGCCCTTGATAAAGTTTATATCTTCAAATACTTATCAACTATAATATCAGGAAATTCTCATCTTTCATTCCTAATTAAATCAGACATACTCTCTTTCTCTATTACAACATAATTATCATATTTAAAATTACAAAGTAAGTCAAAAAAGAAAAAAAGAAAGAAAGAAATACATTTCTATTTTTTTTATAAAATATATTCAATCATTTCGTCAATCTACATCTATAAGGTCTTTTTGTCCTCTAAAAAGATTTACTCCCTCAAATAATTATCAACCATGATAAATTTACATCCTTCATTTGTTATTGAATCAGACAAAATTTCTAAAGCCTTTTTAACCTGTCAAGTAACATTTTATGTCACATTTAAACCTGACTCTAGCTTTCTTTCTATGCCAATTTGGTTCCCATAATAAGGCTTTTCGGTTGTCAAACCTCAAGATTTGATTACAAAAATTTCTAACCGGTTCAAACTGAACAAATTTTCTTGCCCTTTCCTCTTTATTGTAATTTCCGAAAGATTGTGCCTGAATGTCAATCTTTGTTATTTTTGGTAGTTGAACTGAGTCAATTACAGTTACTTCTTGGTCATCAAAGTTGTCTGTCAGTTGTAAGTGACATTGTGTAGCATTAGTTGATTCAGTGGTTTCCACATTTTCTCTCAGTGTAGATTCACAATTGGGTTGTAAGTATAGTGTCTCTGTCTCTTTAAGTTGTATGTAGGCCTGTTCATGATTACTCTGTTCATCTTCTATTGTTCCTTGTTCCATAACTTGGTTCATTATTGGAGGGTCGATGTGAGGTTCCAAGGTTGCATCTTTAGATTTTCTCCAAGATTTCCAATAAGTTTTGAAATCTTCTGTAAATTCTAATATTTTTCCCAGTATTAAATCATAGTCAAGATGTGAATAACTTTCAGCCATTTTGGTGGTAGCTTGATTAATATTCCTTTATTAAAGACTACTTTAAAAAGGTCCACAAATGTCTGCCTCCAAAGGTCTAATAGCCAGCTTTGCCACCCAGCTGTCAAGTTATCTTTTCTCTTTTATTATCACATAAAATCCAATCCCTGTTCAAATAACAGGGAGAAGTACAGTTAGAATTTCGCTTTTCACCACCAGATATCCTCAGTGGACTATAAAGTCTTTTTTTTTCTCAAGTTAATAGAGTTAAAGAAAAAAAAGAAAAGTTTTCTCTTTTTTTAAAAAAAAAATCAACAAGAAAAGTATCTCCAACATTATCAAATTAAAAAAGCAAAGTAACAATGTCCCTTTTTTCTTCTTTTCCCCTGAAATTCACCCAAGAAAAGTCCAATAGTAAAAAAAACAACCACACACACACACAAAATATATTAATCTTTTTCTTTTTAGCTCTTCTTTCTATATAGGCAGCCACCACTTTCTTAATAAAGGAAAATAGAAACTCTTTACAGGAAAAATCAGAATAACGAGAGAAGGAAAGGTCTCACCCGGATTCACCATGGTGGTTCTTCATGCTTAGTTGTTCTTTTGACTTGCGGTTGGTGCGGCTAGGTGATCGGCCATTTTACGGCCGATCTTCTTCTCCGTCGGCCCTCAGAGTTAGCATATTTAATATCATGTATGTGTCAATTTCACAGATTTTGATCAGTTCCATGTGCAGACTGGATCTGTCAATCTGATGCAGTAATGTCTACATTAGACATTTAGATTTCAATTTATTGAGCTTTTACAGACAATATTAGAGAAGGATAAGGTATATGATATAATCTTGCATTTAGTAAATCAATACCAAGAAAGAACAGTGAAATTGAGATTTTGCTGTAAGTTCTGTACAGTTAGTAAAATAAACATATACAATATGAATACTATATTTACAAACAGACAGAAGATAATTTGTACAGTAACCATAAAAATATATCTTTATTTTCCATTACACAATATATTAGACTAGATCAGCGGTTCTCAACCTGTGGGTCACGACCCCATTTGGGATTGAACGACCATTTCATGGGGGTCGCCAAACAACGCAGTCCGCCATTTTTCCCCCTTTTCCTTAGCTGTGCTACGCCATTTTTTTCCCTTTTCCTTAGCTGTGCTACTCCTCTTATTCTATTGGCTTATGAAAGCCAATAGAATAGACTCTCTTGAATAGAGTCTAATTCTATTGGCTTTCAAAAGCCAATAGGAATTGTCCAGGCTGTCTCTGCTCTGCTGAGCCCGCCAAAAGTCCCAGTCTGCAAACGGTGCTGCAAGTTGTCTGCAGTGAAGGCGAGCTCTCTGGAAGTTTCCACCCCTCCCGGCTGAACAACTTACTAAAACTGTAAGTAAAAGAGGGCCAGGGGTGGGAGGTGGGAGGCCGGCGGGCACAGGGAGGGTTTTTGGCACGTGTGGGGCCCAGCGGGTGGCTTACCTCCCTTGGGCTGGGCCACCTGGTGGCCCAGCCCGTGGTCGCCCTGTGCCATCACTGCCGCAGCCACCCAGGAGCACCTGGGCCTGCCTGCCACCGCCCCAAATGGGCGGCAGTGAAGGTAAGGCTAGCAGGGCAGCGGCAGGTGCAGGGAGGGTTTTTGGCATGCGTGGGGCCCAGCGGGTGTCTTACCTCCCTTGGGTTGGGCCAGCTGGTGGCCCAGCCCGTGGTCGCCCTGCACCGTCACCGCCACGGCCGCCCAGGAGCATCTGAGCACCTGGGCCTGTCTGCCGCCGCCCCGAACGGGCGGCGGACTATGCCTCGGCTGGCGCAGGGGGTAGTACCGCGCATGTGCAGGGCAGGTCGTCACACCACATATGCGCGGCGCAGGTCGGGGTCACGTCCTGAAAAAGGTTGAGAACCGCTGGACTAGATAGATAGAAATTTGTTTCTCCAATAGTTACTGAATAGTTGAACACACCTCAAAAATGCTGAATTTCTCACATAGTAAGGACTATATTTTGCATTAAAGTTTAGAAAAAGGAACACTTCAGTTCTAAAAAAAAAGAATCCAAATTATAATGCAGTATTTTTTAAAGAAATTATGTAAACCCTGTATCTGATTGAATAAGAAAGCTCTGAAGGAAAAAGACTCTCTTGGGACTAAATGTGTCATAGTGTGATGCTGAACCATATCTATATAACAAGACATATTAACTACTATGTGACATATTAACTAGGATGAATAAACCTAAATTAAGGATTTTGCTGAACAAAAAAGAAGAAGTGGACTAGAAGCAGCTTGCAAGCTATAATCTTGTGATTTTCTCATTTCTGATGAACTTTCTCTATATTCCTTCAGTGAATAATATTTTTTAAATAAATTCTAGGGAAGGGGAATTTCCTGAATTCATCTCCTCTTCATATGGTTAATATACACATTTTTATTTCCTTAAGTCACTTTATAGTATTCATGGGATTCTAACAAATTATATTTTAGATATTGCATATTTACTTTTTAAATAAATTCTAGGGAAGGGGAATTCCCTGAATTCATCTCCTCTTCATATGGTTAATATACACATTTTTATTTCCTTAAGTCACTTTATAGTATTCATGGGATTCTAACAAATTATATTTTAGATATTGCATATTTACTTTTCCTCCTGATTTATATTTTGTTTATTTTATTGGGAACAAGTTATATCATCTTATTAGTTAATCTTAAATATGCAATGCAAATGAATGAAAAGCAGGTAAGATTCATTTCAACATGTTTTCATTGTAATTTGGACATAGCAGAATATAATATCTGCCTGTTAGAACTTAATTGATTTTTATCCTTCTAATGATTTAAATTTAATTTAAATATTTGTATTTTCTTCTTAATTATTTCTTAATTATTACATTTTTTAAATTTAATGTTATAATTTTAACTTTTATTTTGCATAGTACTCAGCTTGGTTATTCAGACATGATATAGGTATAGATATATGAAAAAGATATACATATACAACATCATTCATATTATTTCCTGAAGTTCATTAAGTGTTCAAGTTAAAAAAAAAAATCCCTCCCTCCCTCCCGCCCGCCCGCCCGCCTGCCTGCCTGCCTGCCTTGTTTGTCAAATGTTCTACAATTCAATGCAGCCGCAAAATATGTAATATTTTCTATGTAACTAATCCAGAATTGTAATTATAGAAGTAGTATAGAGTGAGAAAAAGTGGTTATTCAAAAACCTGAATAAAAATGTAAATAATTGAACACAAGCATTCTACAGACAAGCCCAATTTATTTGTGTGTGTGTGTATGTATGTTTCACACTGGATTTCCTATTTTTTAAAAAAAACAATATAAATGACAGAAGCCAAAGGAAATGCTGTATTTATTTTATAATTAGCATGTTTTCAATAAAAAATGAAAAAAAAATATCAATAGATTTGGCAGCTACAACTGTAGCAGACAGGCTGTACCAGGTAGGGATGACAGTGTAGAATACCCTCACTTTTAAAAGTGTAACTGACTCCTTAATTTTAATTATTATTTCTGATTGTATAATTTATATATTGATTATTGTTTCATTGTGTATAACATTGCCTTTTCAGGAATCCAGAAGCTGGATTATCCAAGTTTTGAATATTTAGCAAACTCAGAGATGAAGAACTGCAAGAAACTTTTGCTTCATTTATTGACATTTCCATTCATCCTTTCACATATCCTGAATTTTCCCCACCACGTTTCCAGAAAGCTTTTTTCCTAAAATGTTTTTTTTTTCATTTATCTTGTAAACTCATCATGTTTCTGTTATCCTTTGATCTTGCAGATTGGTGTATAAGGCATGGAAGTGAACAACCAAACCAGGGTCCAGATGTTTATCCTTCTGGGTTTTCCCAGCGTTCTAGAACTTCAGAGACTACTATTTGTAGTATTTCTTTGTATCTACATCCTCACTCTTGTGTTGAACACTATGATCATCATCCTCATCAGGACAAATAGTCACCTCCAAAAACCCATGTATCTCTTCCTCAGTCACTTGTCTTTCCTTGAGACTTGGTATATTTCTGTGACTGTTCCAAAGCTCCTGATTAACTTCTTAGCAACAGATAAAAGCATTTCCTATGCAGGCTGCATGGCTCAGCTGTATTTTTTCATATCCCTAGCCTGCACTGAATGTGTCCTGCTAGCTGTTATGGCTTATGATCGTTATGTTGCCATCTGCCACCCACTATGCTATCCTGTTATAATGACATCTCAGCTTTGCTTGCAGCTAGCAGTGGGTTCCTGGCTCACTGGTTTCCTAATTTCTATGCTCAAAGTTTTTTTCATTTCACATTTGAGTTTTTGTGGGCCCAATGTCATCAACCACTTCTTCTGTGACATCTCCCCTTTGCTCAATCTCTCCTGCACTGACCGAACTGTGGCTGAAATGGTTGACTTTGTATTTGCTCTTTTTATCCTTTTAATTCCACTCTCTGTCACAATGGGCTCATATGCATTTATCATAGGCACCATTTTAAATATCCCTACAAGCCAAGGGAAAAGAAAGGCTTTTTCTACTTGTACCTCCCACCTCACAGTGGTTACTATCTTCTACTCAGCTACACTCTTCATGTATGCAAGACCAAGGAGAATCCATTCTTTCAACACCAATAAGCTTGTGTCAGTTGTGTACACTGTTGTTACTCCCATGCTGAATCCATGCATTTATTGTTTAAGGAATCAGGATGTCAAGGATGCACTGAAAAAAATATTTTGCAGCTTCAGTCTTGAGAACATTATTAGTGATCGGTAGACTGGTGACTAATGGATTTATTTCAGCAAGCAAAAATAATAACTTTTCAATTTTTGCATATGTGTATTCCACAACATACTTAGTAGACAAAAATGTTGAAAATTCATATGAGAAAAATTGGATTTCACTGGCAAATGTCTTTTGTGGAACTGCATATCAATAACAGTCAGTGTTAAATCATATAAAAATAAAGAAATAAGAACATGTAGAAAGATGAGAAATTTAGAAATGCTGGGAACAAGTCACCATAATTATACCGATTGTATTTAAGTAAACATAACAAGTGATCTAAATTTAATAATACACAATTATTTTCATTTTAAACAATAATTCCAATTTCAAAATTAAGGACAGATGTCAGGTTATATGATGTTAACAAATTCTATTTTTAGTGATGTATTTCTATATATTTAGTGGAATAGGATGGGAATAGGGATGAAACAACGTAAGAAACTTTAGTTCTTGTGCTTAAAGATCTTTCTCTTCCTATTTTAGTAAATGAAATAAAGAAAAGAATTGTTTTCACTGCAGCCTTATACACATGATTGAACTAACTTAGACAGAATTCTAAGAATCCATTCATGCAGCACATTTGTTCATATTAGTAATAATCTAGACTATAAACTATATACACACATACAATTGGGTTGGATTTTCACATGTTATTCATGCTGTCCAATATTTTCCATATTTTATATCTTTTTATATCTTTTTCTTTTAAAAAATAATACAGACAAAAAGTTGCTGTCAGAAGCCATCCTCTTTCCAATCCTCATCTAATATGGAAATGAAAACATGCTTTGGTGTTATTACTTCCTCAAGAACATTTTTCCATTATCATGGCTTGCTTTGGATGCTTCTGAGATGATCTGATCTAGATTTGGATATGTAGGACATTATTGTTTGAATCCTTCCTCCCTACCCCTATTTGATCCTGTCTATTCTGAATTCCTACCTCATATCTATTCTATGGTTTCTACAATAGTAGAATAACAAAGTATATTATTTTAAAAGGATTTCAAGTGTGTGTGTGCCTGACTTCTTAATCAATTGTGAAGTTTATTCCAAATGATTTTTGTGTCTTTTATGGCTCTGACTTGTTGGCTTTCTGTAAAACCAGGGTCTTTCAACAGAGGCTTAATCTGGGCTGCCAGATTAACCTGTTTTTTAGGGTTACTAGAATGATTATAGTTCAACTTCAGAATTCTATGGCTGATGGCTTCAACATTACTGAGAAATTAAGGAGGGCCAGAATAAATATATTAATCGTCTTCCATCTCCTTCTAGAGATCATCAACAAATATAATCAATGTTATCTTTGTACTATTTCTAAGTTAGAAACCCTGCTCAAAAGTCACAATAATTTACATCTTTCAGAGCCCATTGAAACTGCAATCCAAATATCTTCTCAATTATGAGACAGGATAAAAATTGTCCACTACATTTTTCTTCAGAAAAGATATAGTATTGCCTTGTTAAAGCAAATCTTGGACTAGATGTCTTTAGAGTGACTTTAAAAAAGTCAAAATACTGTAATGCAATGCACGTTAACAGGGCTTTTTTTCTCATAGAACGCCGAGAACGGAGTTCCGGCACCTTTTTTGGATGGAACCTTGTAGGGTAGGCAAGGCAGGTTATATGACATGTGTAAGTTCCGGCACCTTTTTTTGTTTTTTGTTTTAGAAAAAAAAGCACTGCACATTAAAAAGGGGTGGAGATTTTTCATTACATGATCATAGCTATCATCATGACATTTTTAAAATAACCATTTAAATTCATCCATGTCTAAAAATCATAGGCAAGCAACATGATGCTACATATTTTACATTCAGTGTTCATTAGTCCCATGAAACATTACCTTAGACCAATCATTGTCTCAGCCCAACTCTCTTCACAGGATTTTTGTTATGAAGAACATAAAATAACTATGTTGGATATGTTTGCCATATTAATTTATTTGTAATAAGAATAATAAATTTGATAGATAAATAAATAAAACTCAAAGCCCATAATTTCTCTTTAAACGTGAGTGGAAAAAATAGATTTTATCACATCTATGCCTTTAGTTCTACTTAATATATCAGACCACCTTAGAGATTTTCAGAAGCCCAAACCATTTTATCTACTAATCATTAAAAACACGTTAAATGATTATAGATGAAAACAAAATAGATAGATCTCAAAAGTATGTAAGCTGCACTTTCAGAAAGCACAAAGTAACAACATAACTCTTGATTTTGATTTTGCAGGGTCACTTTTTTTTGCAGGGTCACCTCTCTCTCTTTCCTCTCCCTCTCTTTCTCTTTCCCCCTCTCTCGCTTTCTCTCTCTCTCTCTTTCCTCTCTCTCTACCCCTCCCTCTCCCTTTCTCTCTTTCTGTCCTTGGTCTGCCAGTCCTCTTTCCCCCACTCAGTGTGTTTGTGTGTGTGTGTGTGTGTGTGTGTGTGTGTGTGAGAGAGAGAGAGAGAGAGAGACAGAGACAGAGACAGAGACAGAGACAGAGACAGAGACAGAGACAGAGAAAGAAACAGAGGCAAAGCTTGTGCTTCCCCCCCCCTCTTTCCTTTTTGGCAGCAGCCAAGTAAGTAAAGGATAATCTAAATTTTACCAGCCTTCAGAATCTCAATATAACCTTGTCAATCTGTGTCAAGAGACTTTGAAGTCTACCTGCACGTGATGTAAATGTACTTGATATAGGATATGAATATTATATTATATTTCCTATTATTATATTTTTAATGCCAATTTCTGAAATATCTTCATTATCAGTGTCCATGGGTTGCCATAGATTGCCATGATAGAAATATTGGTTGTGAGAAGGTTGTGATATTGGTTAATTTTTCAGTAGCTAAACTCTGAATTCTCCGCCTGCAGTGGTAGATACAGTATATGAGATCCCGAACTTTATGAATGCCATTTTAATCATAATCATGAATTTCAGCAGCATAATTACTGAATTTCAGTACTACAACTTCCCACAATTTTCACTGCAATTTAAGAACTTGAACAGATTTAACACAGTTTTTCTAAGAAAGAGAGAGAGAGAGATGGAGAGAGAAAAATGCACACAAAAAATCTCCAAACTTTTCAAACCCTCTGATAAAAATTGAAAGAAATTAAAGTTATGTTAATTATAATTATTTAGTAGAATAGACCCGTTTAATGTTAATTGTATTATCCCTATTTCTCCTTTTTCCCAGTGTTATACTAATACTATGATGGCGAACTTATGGCACGTGTGCCACAGGTGGCACGCAGAGCCCTCTCTGTGGGCACGTGCACTATCGCCCCAGTCCTAGGCCTTCAGCTGGGTATTATAAAACCTTTTCGCTTAAGCCTCCACCGCCATATGCAAAATAAAGGTTCAATCAATCAATCAATCAATTTCAACTTCTCATGGGAAAAAAAGATCTTGCAAAGTTAGAATTGATTGATTGATTGATTGATTGAACCTTTTTTGCATACAGCAGTGGATATTTAGCTAAAGTTTTGGAAAATTCACCTCACACAATGCTGTAACACAAGAATAAATCATATAAATATTGATTAAAGTAAATAACTAGAAATAGAAAGTTAGCTCAAACTAAGAAAGGTGCATAGGTTGCCTGCTAGGTAGATTAACATATTAATGTAGATTAATATCTATTTTATCATTTGTTTCAGAAATGTTCATTCTTCTAATTCTTCCTCTCTTTTTTCTTCATTGCAATTTGTTTCTCTCCTTATGTCTGAACTAGGTTTTATTACTATAAAAATATGGATCACCAGAAAAAGAGTAATATCCAAAGATTCATTTTGCTTGGATTTCCAATCAGCATGGAACTACAAACATTTTTATTTGTGAGTTTCCTTGTGGTCTACAATCTGACTCTTTTTGAGAATATTGTTATCATTATTGTGATCAACATCACAGTCCTCAGATTAACAAACCCATGTATTTTTTCTCAGCCTACCTGTCTTTTCAGAGGCATGGTATATCTGTGTTATTGTCCCAAAGTTATTAATCAATCTCCTTGTGAAAAACACATTCATCTCATTTGAAGAGTGCATGACATAACTCTACTTTTTCAGCTACCTTATATGTACTGAGTGTGTCCTCCTTGCAATAATGGCATTTGACCATACGTAGCTATCTGTAATCCTCTTTGCCATCAAATCATCATGACTCAGCACCTCTGTATGATATTAGCTATGGGTTCATGGCTAATTGGTTTCTTGGCCTCAATGTTAAAAGTCATCTTCATATCACAGTTTCCCTTTTGTGGTCCTAATATCATCAACCATTTCTTCTGTGAAAATTCACCATTGTTAAATATGGCATGTGAAGATATGACAGTTGCTGAAATAGTGGACTTTGTCTTGGCCTTGATCATTTTGTTGTTTCTACTCTCAGTTACTATTGTTTCGTATGTCTGCATTATTTGTACTATATTGACTGTTCCCTCTATCCAGGGCCAGAAGAAAGCCTTCTCCACTTGTGCTGTTCACCTTAATGTGGTTATCATCTTCTTCTCAGCAATTCTTTTCATATATGCTCGACCGAAGAGAATGCACCCATTTGATTTTAACAATATAATTTCTGTTGTATACACCATTGTCACCCCAATGCTGAATCCATTTATTTATTATCTAAGAAACCAAGAGGTTAAGGGAGCATAAACAAAGTTTTTGATAGCATGAAGATCCAGATACTGAGTGCCAGTCCTTGAAGTTGGATTCATAGTTTTTTCTTTAAAAATACCTTTTCTGAACTTTGTTACTTGCTTGCAGATACTTCATTATCTAATTCATTCCTGAGCTACATATATTCTCTTTCATTTGATTTTTCCTTTCCTTTCCTTTCCTTCTTTCCTTTCCTTTCCTTTCCTTTCATTTCCTTTCCTTTCCTTTCCTTTCCTTTCCTTTCCTTTCTTTTCCCCCTTCCCCTTCTTCTCCTCTTTTCTTTTCTGGTTGCTTTAATTTGTTAAACAACATGCTTGGGTTTATACTGAAAACACTTCAAATAATATTTTTAGTATATTCCTTTATCTTTCATAATACTGCTCCAAATGTTTTGCTTCCAAGATGCAAAATAATTCCATCAGTACATCTTGACATTTTTGGCTCATCGATGTATACTTATATGTAGAATATAAAATCCTACAATTATTTTACTAGAAATAAAACTTAACTACTGATTTTTTGGAAGCATCAAAATCATTTGCTTTACATGTTTCCTGGAAGATTAGGCGACAAAAAAGTATACCAACAAACAGATACAGAAATAAAAAACTCAACTATTTCTTCCCCATTCCATGGCAAATAAGAAAATAAAATAATTTGATAATAAACCAAGAGGCATTTTAATAAATATGTATTAAAATTAACATTTTCACAATATTTTCACATACTGTTTTAAAACAAGTATAATTTTTCTTTATTTACTGTAAGATGATATTCGATAGTAATAATAAAGTGATAATAAAGAATAGGTATAGACAGACATAGCTTCAGTTTTAGAAAAGTGTATTAAATAGATTGCAAATATTTTAAAAGGTAACAGATTGAGACATAAGGGCATATACAAGACCACATAACCTGCAAAAATAATGCCGAATTTACTGGTTATTATTAATTCAGATTAATAAGCTTACAATTCTTCTTGGAAATTCCAATATTCAGAATCAAAGAACAGAGAAAAGAAAGGGTCACATTTATAAGTCATTGTCAAATAATTTGTATAAAACTCAGTCAGAATATGTTTGGGTATGTATTAAAGAAATAGCTGCTTACAAATGTCCAGACTTCTATAGTGACTGGCAAAGTAGCAGGATAAAAAAGATGCTGCCATTTTATAATATAAGCAGGCAGGAAGTCATTTATTATATTCTGACCAAAAGAATTTCTATTCTGTAAAGAAGAAGGTGGGCAGTATCATTTAGTTTTCCATTAAAAATAGAAAGGCTATTGTTTGGTGGACAATGGAAATTAGCAACTAACACTGAATTGGATAGTACATTGAGGGGAAAGGATGGGTTTTTGCAATGTTATACTCAGCATCATCAAGTGAATATTGGAGGAGGGCAATCTAAATATTTAATTTTTACTCAAGTTTTTATCATCAATGATGAACAAATGGGGATGAGATCATCCCTCATGTCTTACAAGATTATAATGTGAATATTTATGAGAAGAAATACTGTCATTTACCATTCTATAACTTGGAATAGGACATTACTACTATTACATTACTACTACTACATAAATAGGAAGTAGGAGAGTCATGTGATGTCTCCTACCAAAATTTAACTCACAATTGTAATTTTGGTTGGTCTATTTTTTCCCTTTTTTTAAAATAAAAATAAATGGGGTATTTAAGTGAATATTTGAGACGCTCATAAACTTATTTGAAACTTCCACTCTCACTCCCCAGTGATCCAAATACCTGGAACCTCCTGGAAGTCATTTTTTTTAAAAAAAATGCTTGATTGTCAAAATGGCAGTGTTGTTCTTCCCTGAAATAAATTCAATGGTATAAATCTTTTAATGTCCTGATGAATGTCCTTTACTGATATTCAGCTTTGCCTACAATTTCTGAAAGGCAAAAGTTTGTCCTTCCCTTCCCCCTTGTTTTCCATAATTAGCTATTTTTAATAGAGTTTAACTCAAAGTTAACTTAATATGAAGAATTACTGCTCTTTTGCACAAGAAATAGCCAACAGCTGAAGGGACTTTTTTCGATCTCCCACTGAAAGTTTTTCTTGTTTTCATTTATGAATTTCTTCCTGTTATAAATGATTGTTCTTTTGCTTGTTATAAATTGTTATGGCATTTTTATCTACCTATTGAGTCCTTTGCAAGGACTAGGATAGGCAGATGTTGTTGTTGATGGTATTAAAGATATCATCACATGATATATGCTATCCCAATAAAGCTATTGATGGTGTTCAAGTGGTGTTCCAGATGCTTTGGGATTGCCCCAAAGATGCCTATTAATATTGCTACAACCTTTGCTTTCTTTTTGCCACAGTTGTTCTATTTCTATTTGCAGGTATTATTGTTATGTCAGTATATGCTTTCATTTAAAAGAAAAAGGACATTCTTTTGAGAACAATAATGTTCGCGTTTGGAGCAGAGAAGATAGATGATTTGAAAGAGGTGTGAAAGAATCCATTTATGTCAAACCGGAAAATCCTTCCCTCAACAAAGGTGGAAACCTTAGACACAATCTGTCCCTCATTTTTTTATGCTGCTGTCTCATCAGTCCCCAGGAAGATTAAGACCACTTCACAGCTTCACCATTTAATAATACCAAAGAATTTTAGGAGTTGGAGCATTCCAACAACTCTCTGCCTATTCAGATTTCTCCTAACCAACTTGCTCAGACTGAAGAAGCTGCTTGGATAAACAGCAGAATGTTTCAAACCAACAAAAAAAATAAATCCACTTGCCATGATTCAACTTCCAGGTATTATTAGGGTTCATCTCAAGTCAGCCAAATATTCAGACTGGATTTGTCATTTTATTCACTTATTGATGCCTTCCAAAGACTAGTGATAGAAAGAACTTTATGTTAGAGGTAAACTTTATGTTAGAGATAAACTTTATGTTAGAGGTAAACTGTTCCAAGGATGTAAACTGTTCCAAGTAAAGCTTCCTTTTACAATTGACTGATGGTGATTTTGTGACAAATGCTTTAATGGGTCTGGCCTTGAATAGGATTTCTATCCTTCTACAATATAATTCTATGATTTATCACTAATGTTTGACTTGATAATGTATTTAAGGTGGAGTTATACAGATGGGAATGTGGGAAAAAAGCTTCAACATATAAACCAGTGTCAATTAAATAAACATCAATTCTGTAATATATTGTTTGGAATTCTAAATACATCCTAAAAATTACAATAAATCATTTGTAAATTTAACAATTAGTATCAAATATTTATCTTTCACCATTTTCTTCACTCATCTGTCACTTTGGCCATTTATATTGTTTGTTTAGTTTAGTTCTAATTGAATTTTATTTCATCATTAACTCATGAATATGGACAGAAAAGAACATTTTCTGGCAAAAATGGGAATGCCATTGCTCTTCAATACTACCTTGACCAGATTTACTGCTAATGATCTTCCATTCATGAAACACAGAATACATCACTTTGAGGACCTTTTCATTTGCAGCAGAAGTTCTCAGAATGAGTATCTCTGTTGCCAAAGGGCTACATGAATATCCAATCAATTCCTCAGTCTAAGGAACTTTTAGAAAAAAGTACTGGGACAAGTGGACTTTCCAAATTATAAGTGAGGGAATGGGACCCTGTCCTTATTCTGCCATCTTGTCCCCTTGAACATCTAAGGTAGAGAATTCTTAAATGTAGATTTTACTTATTTATAGGGATGTACTTTGGAACTGCCCTAGAGAAAGCTTACTAATATTGAAAATATCTTATACCTTCAATTTTCATTGTTGTTGCTCTGTACTATTTTAGCAAATGCCCTTTTCACTTCTTGATTACGGAGGCTATAGATTATGGGATTTAGCATTGGTGTTGCAATGAAGTAAACAATAGATGGAACAATTTCTTGATTACCAGCATCTTTGGAGGTTGGCTTCAGGTATCTAAAAAAAATGGTTCCATAATACAGCAAAACAACAATCATGTGAGATGTGCAAGTGGAGAAAGCTTTGCTTTTCCCTTCCATGGACTGGATTCTTAAAAGAAGAGATGATAAGAATATAGGAGGCCAGTATAATGAGTAGAGCCCCCATCCCTAAGAATGAACCAAGAGTAAAAATCACCATTTGGTTTGCAAAGGTGTTGCTACAGGAAAGTTTGAATAGTTGTGGAGCCTCACAACTGAAGTGATGAATGACATTGGGCCCACAGAATTGTAAAGTGGTCAGTAGAAGAGTGTTCAATAGAGCATAGGCAAAGCCAGTGAACAATGCACTACATATTAGGAAAGCACACACCTGTTTTCTCATCATCACTGTGTAATGCAAAGGGTGGCACACAGCTATAAACCGATCATAGGCCATCACAGAAAGGAGAAGACCCTCTCCCACTGAAAGGCACATAATAAAGAAGACTTGGGTAAAACAATGCTGAACGGAGATAGTCTTTGACTCAGAAAGGAAGTCTTGTAGCATTTTAGGAACTGTGACTGAGGAAAAAGCAATATCAAGAAGTGCTAAATATGAAAGGAAGACATACATGGGACTGTGAAGGTGAGGATCAATTCTTATAGCCAAAACAATCATTACATTGCCAATAAGGGTGCTCAAATAAATGAAGACAAAAATGACAAAGAGTAACTTTTGAAGCCAGGGATTGCCAATGAATCCTAAAAGGATGAATTTGGTAACTTGAGTTTGATTATCCATATATGGAAAAGTGTATCTTCCTGTAGAAAATAAAGTACAATGAAAAATAATTTCATTTTATAAAATTTCTTCTAAATCTCTTTCCCATTCCCAACCCAGATGAGAGCTGGAGACCTCATGTATCTACTAAGTTATATGTCAACATCCAAATATTGTTCAACATAAAAAAAATGGTACATTGAAGTGTCAATTATAATTCCAATATATAGGCGTTAAAATGAAACTATTGTTTCATTTGGTTTGCAGAAACTATGTTAGATGGATGAATGGATGGATGGATGGATGGAGTATAAATTGATGGTTCTAAATGAAAAATGATATTTAGGTTCATAGTGAATAGCTTAATTATAATGAAGATTCTAATTCTATGCTAGTAGATATTAGCAGGCAAATAAAAATAAAAATACCAGTTTTGTAATGTGTGATATTGTAATGCCATTCTGCAGTATGATAAAACATTCACTAATGTATGATTTATCTGATGCTATCTACTGTATATCTTTTCAAAGTTCAGAAAATTTTAAAAAATTATTTTTTACAACATGGAATTTGTTTGTCTATAATGGTATGGGAAAGCAATTTGGTGTAGTGGTTAAATCATCAGGCTAGAAACCAGTAGACTGTGGGTTCTAGTTCTGCTTTAGGCACAAAGCCAGGTTAATGACCTTGAGCCAGTCATTATCTCTCAATCCTAGGAATCAGACAAGGGCAAACTACTTCTGAAATCTTACCAAGAAAAGTGCAGGCACTAGTCAAAACTGATTTTAAGGTATACAGATACTGCACACACAGAGAGGCATGGAGGAAAGTTGTTCAGAATGCGGCCGGGCGGGCTGTCTTGGGTCTCCCAAGACATGCTCATGTCACTCCAGCCCTCCGTGAGCTGCACTGGCTGCCAATTGGTCTCCGAACACAATTCAAAGTGTTGGTTATGACCTATAAAGCCCTATATGGCAATGGGCCAGGATACTTGCGGGACCATCTTCTGCCTCATAAATCCCAGCGACCGATTAGGGCACATAGGGTTGGCCTCCTACGGGTCCCGTCTGTTACACAATGCCGTTTGGCGGGACCTAGGGCTAGGGCCTTCTCTATTGCTGCCCCAGCCCTCTGGAATCAACTTCCCTCAGAGGTTCGTACTGCTCCTTCCCTCCTAGCTTTCCAAAAACTTTTAAAAACACATCTATGCAGACAGGCTTGGGGCTTGTGAGCTGCGCTCTGCCCATGGGCCTTTGATTGGGACTGTATGTTGTATGAGTGGGTATAGTTTTATTGTTTTTTATATTGTATATTATTATTTTAACTAATTTATATTTTGTACTTGTATTATTTGCTGTGAGCCGCCCTGAGTCTGAGGAGAAGGGCGGCATATAAGTCAAAATAAAGTAAAGTAAAGTAACAGCAAACACATGAAAGTTATCAGTTTCTCTCCAACTGAAACATTCAAGTCATAGTATCTGAAATAAAATGCCATACGTCCCATCAGTCAATACAAGTAAACAAGCAATCTTGTCATTCATCAAATAATTTCCCCCTGAATAGACATTTACCTTTGGAAGATGCTTTATGGGACTTGCTCTTTTGTGGTAACCTCATGTCCTCATTGTGAAAGAGTCCCAACATCACTATATTTTCTTCTAAAACAAATTAGCAATGACCAATAAAAAGGCCTGTTTTGTTTCCTTCAGATTTAATCAACTGCTAGTAAAGAAATAATCTTATTGAGTTACTAATCAATTGAAAAGATATCCCTTACATCTGTATTAGAAAACATATAAGATTTAGATGTATTTTATGTGTTTTGCTAGAGTTCACAGAGAAGAGAGTCCCATATTCTTTCTTGAAAAGCATGCATGCCAGAATTATATGCAATTGCTACCATTTATTGTATAATTGTACCTAATTCACAAGGGAAGACATGGAAAAAGAAATCAAGTATTCCCAAGACATCATTGTTTAAATATCTATTTCTGATAGATATAGAGATACACATATTCAATTCATAAGACCTTTTTGCAGTTGGAAAAAGTACCGGTATGTGATATATTTCACATATTGTTCCATATTGCTTTGTTATGTTCTCTTTTTCAGTCAAGGCTTCTATGGGGGGACTGCAAACATTTATTTTTCCTTGTTGTTGAAATGCCCCAGGCATTGTAGAAATACCTTAAAAACCTAGCTTTTTCCTCATGTTAGAGTAGGCTACTTTGTGTGCCTTGCTCTAATTCAGTTGAGAAGTTCCTTATTTTTATCAGGAATCATTTGTTGTTGTTCTTACTGTTTTTAATTGTGATGTGTGTGTATGTTTTCTTAGCTATCCAGAGTTATTTGATTATATGGAGGCACTGGTGGGATTCAAATACCTGAACAACCAATTTTCTGCATGGATGCAGGCCTGGGACTCGAATGGACTTCTGGAAGTGACATCCATGCACTTCCTGTGGCCTCCTTTAGGCCTCCCAGGCCTAGAACAAAGAAAGTTATTCTCGCACAACTGTTTTGAATAAAGCCAATTAGGATTACTTTAGTTTTTATCTAGGTTTCTAGGTTTATCTAGGTTTCATAAAAGTTTACCTTTCAGATATACAGTAATTAAGTTTCAGATATAAATGTGTTATATATTTGTGCATAAAAAGAATCAGAGTATTCCAACATGTTTAGTACAGACATTAGTAATCAGTCTTCCTATTTTTATTTTTATTATTAAAGTTCCTTCTCAGAAGGAACATCCATGTCCTTTCATTAAAACTATATTAAATACTGCCATTAAAATTACATGTAAAGAATAAAAAGACTCTGAATTATCAGTATCACAATTCAATCTTTCTTCCAAAATCCAAAAAGGTAGGATATTATTTTATGATTAGTATGAACATCAGTTTCACTACACTAACTAATCTGATAACATATTTAAGTATGTCCACTATATGGCAGCAAATTATAAAAAATGCCAGTAGGAGCATTGTTGTACAGTCAAATGCTACAGGCTAGAGATAAATAGCATACAGAATAACACAGTAGGAAGAGACCTTGGAGGTATTTTTTAGTCTAACCCCCTGCTCAACCAGGAGACTATTCCTGATGAAAGGATCTTCTTAAAAACCTCCAGTGATGGCACAACCACAACTTCTGGAATTCTAAATATTTGTAAGTAGCATAACAGGGCAATATAAAAAATTGGAAAGTTGTATGCTGAATCATCATTCAGATCAAATCATACTTACCTGATTGCAATATTATTAGTTGTTAGAAAAGAGAACAATTGAAGTTCTCTTGACTTTTCACTGTCTTATTTAGTTTGCTCTTTAGCAGTCAGTGGGGAAACTTGCATATAATATTGATCATTCTAACAACTGCAATTCACTACGAAAGCTACATAAAACCAGGATAATTGCTATTCATCGAGTCAGATCATAGATTATTTTGTTTGAATATGTATTCTGATGTGCAATAACTCTTCAGATGTTCAGGTAATCATTTGTTGCAGATCTACTTTAGAAAATAATACCATTTCAGACAAGTGTCTGTCTAGTCTGTTCTAAAAAATCTCCAGTGATGGAGAGACCATGATTTCTGAAGGCAAGCTGTTCCACTGATTAATTGTCCTCACTGTCAGGAAGTTTAGTTTCAGGTTCCTTCTCTCTTTGATCAGATTCCAACTGTTAAGTCCTTTGAGCGGTTGCGAATGATGAAGAGGTATTGTTGTTCAAACAGCTCTTTATTGCTTGCATCCACAACTCCAACTAACTCAGAGGCACGCAGGCCTCTCTCTTAACTGCTCGGATTCCCCAGGCAGAAAAGTAACAACAGATGGCTTTTCGCGCCTTGCGTATGCGCACGAGGCCAGCCCCACTCAGTCTGGTCCCGGGCAACTTCTGCAAAGCCCGGGACTGTTGCAACGTCCTGAGCCTGCCTTTGTTGCAGACTCGGGACACAACACCCCTCCCCCCTAGATAAAACACACACTTCCTATTTCTTACAATCAACTCAAATAATCAAAATAATATATTTATAAAAAATTAAATTAATTAAATAATACTCTAACTACAAACAAGCCACTCTCTAATGTGACTTCGCATGTTCATCTTTTTTTCCCCCATAGGTCTCACCTCCTACCATGACTTGTATTGTTCTCATACTGACAAGAACCTCACATACTCGCCTAGGTGTTTAGGAGGGGCCTTAGCCTGTTGTGACCTACGCAAGGTTAGGGAGGGTGCCTGACCTGACAGCTCACCTGCACGGCTGGACAGGTCAGGACTTAACCTTAAGGGTGCCTGGCCTACCGGCCCGTCTGTTAGGCTTGCTACACCAGGACTTTTATGCACAGGTTTTGCAGGTGACCCCTGGTAGGATGTGCCGGCTGAATTGCCAGAGCCCCTTTCGGACTCCATAAAAGAAGCTTAATTTTTCCAGCCTTCTGAAGGGACTGAGGACTCCCTTGCCATTCTGGGTGGCTCCAGGGAACTTAGTTCCTCAGACCAGCAACCAGTCTTGGATGTGCCCTGTGTTTCAGGTGTGCTCCCATACTCCCAATCCCCTGTGGCCGAGGTGCCAAGGTCAGGAGTTGCCTTCACGGCTAACCTCGCCTTTGTGGAATCCCTGTTTGGAGCTCTTGCGGATACGCAGGACTCCTTATTTGGCACAATAGGTGAACTCTGGGGATATCCTTGCACCTCCCCTAGGAGATCCCTCGTGACCTGAGGTATGTTCCAGGACCATTGAGCTTATGCCCCTTCAAGTTGACCTGAAGTGTAAGGTTGTATCTCAGGATGTTGACCTGAAGTGTGACTTAATTCTTGAGCCCCCTCCCCCCTGAGACCAGAGTCTGGGGCAGCAACCCCAGGTGGCAACCGCTGATGCAGTTGATCAATGTGATGCCGGAAAACGCAGCCATCATCTAAGGTCACTTTGTATGATAGAGGTCCAGAGATCGTAGAAATGACATCAGGCACCCACAGATGCCCCGGAGCGTAGTTCCTTGCCCAGACCAGATCACCCACTTTGAGTCTCCTAGGTGCCCACGGTTGTGACACTTGTGAAGCCATCAGGTCAGGGTGCAGCCTGTCCAGCTTCGTGATGAGGCGGCGACCCCAGCAGAGCTCAGCAGGGCTCTTCCCTGTGGCAGTGTATGGTGTGGTGCAGTGTGCAAGAAGGAAATCTGCTAACTGTGATGCCAGTTACCATAAGTCAGTCTCTTAAGGGCATCCTTGGTGGTGTGCACCATTCTCTCAGCCATACCGTTGGAGGAAGGGTGAAAGGGAGCCGAAGTTGCATGCTGGATCATGTTGGCTTGAAGAAAAGCCTGGAACTCAGAAAAGGTAAATTGAGGGCCATTATCTGAAACTAGAACATCTGGAAGGCCGTGTGCTGCAAAAATACCTCTCAATACCTGGATGGTTCTGGAAGTAGTCATGGAGGAAACAGGAACAACTTCTAGCCACTTGGAATGGCTATCAACAACAACCAGGAAGAATTGCCCCTGAAAGGGCCCAGCATAATCTATATGCACTCTAGACCATGGTGATTGCGTTTCCTCCCACCTATGTACTGGTGCCTGAAAGCGGGACTGTTGGCACACTTGGCACCCATGCATCTGAGCCTCGATGGCCTTATCGAGCCATGGCCACCAAAGATAGCTGCATGCAAGAGCTTTAATTCTGACAATACCAGGATGTCCCTCATATAAAGAGGTCAAGATTCTAGACTTCAATGACAGGCATCCATTGAAAGTAGACAATTCATGCTTCTTTTTCCAGAAACTTTGGAAGTCCGCATCTGGGCACTTGTCAGACCATTCTGACAACACCCATGTCAGCATGCATGTAAGCGTATGATCAGTGGCAGTTTCTGCAGCCACGTCCATAGCATTGAGGGGAGATTCTGGTAACTCCTGGATAGATAGAATATGAATGGCTAGAGCAGGATCAGGCTCCAATTGCTGTAGGGGCAATCTACTCAGGCCATCTGCATGACCCATTTCGTTTCCAGGTTTGTGAATTAGTATGAAGTCATATGCTGAAAGGAAGATGGACCATCTCAGCATACGAGGAGAAATGATGTGCGGAGTCTGCTTGGTGTCAGCAAACAACCCCAGAAGTGGCTTATGGTCTGTATAGACCATGAATTGGTGGCCATATAAGAAATCATGAAATTTCTTAATGCCAGCCACCACGGCCAAAGCCTCTCTGTCAATCTGAGCATAATTCTGCTCAGCAGAAGACAGAGTTCGGGAATAGTATGCCACAGGGACCTGAGTCCCATCAGCCATCAGATGGCTGAGTACTGCTCCAACCCCATAAGGAGATGCATCACAGGTGATGCAAACAGGCAATTGCTCATTAAAATGAGTTAAAACAGCATTAGATGTGAGCAAGGCCTTAACCTCATTGAAACTCTTATCATGGACTTTAGTCCACTGCCAAGGGGCCTGTTTGTCCAAGAGCCTGTGAAATGGCTCTGCCACAGCAGCCTTGTGAGGCAGGAAAGCATGATAAAAAATTAGTAGGCCCAAGAATGCTTGCAGTTCACTCTTGGATTTAAGCCTTCTGAGTGACTTGTAATTTTGTTTCAGCAGGGCGAATTCCTTGAGCATCTATCCTGAATCCTAAGAAGTCAGTGGAATTGACTCCTATCTTGCATTTATCCTTCTTGAGTTTAAGACCTGCTTTTCGAAAACAAAGCAGGACAGCCCTTAATCTCTTAGCCAAATTGTGGGATGACTCCCCAGCAATGAGGACATAATCAAAGTAGGGGCAGACCCCAGGAATGCCACCTAGTGTGTTTTCCATTACACTTTGGAATATACCAGGGGCTACATTTACCCCAAATTGCAGTCTCTTGACTTTAAATGCCCCTCTGTGAGTCACAATGGTTTGTGCCTCTGCAGCTGCCTCATCAACAGGTAGCTGTTGATAGGCCTGTGCCAGGTCAAGCTTTGCAAATATGCGGCCCCCCTTGAGAGATGCCAGAATGTGGCCTACCACAGGTACTGGATAAGCGTGCTGTTGTATGACCTTGTTTATTGTGCATTTGTAGTCTGCACATATACATATATCCCCATTAGCATTTAGAAGTGTTACTATGGGGGTTTCCCATGGGCTTGAATCTACAGGTTGTAAAATGCCTTGCTGGAGCAATTTGTCCAGCTCAGCATCAATCTTGCCTTTGAGGGCGAAAGGTACCCTCCTAGGCTTAACCCTGATAGGCGTGATGGTTGGGTCTAGTCGAAGTGAAACAGGAAGCCCCTTATAGGATCCCAGCTCTGAGCTGAACACATCTGCAAACTCCTTGCAGACTTCTGCCAGGCTTAACATTTGCAAATGGTGCAGGCCAGTAATCTGGATTCCCAGAGCCTGGAACCAATCGAGTCCAATAAGACTCATGTGTTCTCCCCCTACAACCAACACATCTAATAGACCATCAAAATCCTTCTGCTATATATTAAGACTGTAGGATGGCAATGATTGGACGTATTTCTGAGTTTGATATCTCCCACCCAGAAAGATGGGACTCATACGTTGCAAGGGTGGAGAATTATTTCAGGGTAAATCAAGTCAGAGAAGACAGCTTGAAAGCTGCAACCCTATTGTGTGTCTGTGGTCAGGAGGCATTCGAAATTGCTTCTGCAAAGCCCAGGACCATTGCAACGTCTTGAGCCTGCCTTTGTTGCAGGCTCAGGACACAACACCAACCATTGTTTCTTGTCCTGCCTTCTGTTGCTTTGGTGAATAATGTGACCCCCCCTCTTCTTTGTGGCAGCACTTCAAAGATTGGAATTAATGAAGAATAAAGTAGGAATAATGAAGAATAAAGTAGTAGAATAATAATAATGAAAATGAAAAATCACTAAAGCAAAATGATGTATCTGCACAATTACGGGAATAAAGCTGTGTTAGCAAATACGTGACTAACCAAAAGCACATTGCATTCAGAAACAATGTATCAAGTAAGACTCTCTTCATTGTATGCCTGTGAGAAACTAACCTGATGAAATACAATGTAGATTTCTATGTGTGCTTCTTTGTTCCTGAAAAAAGAAAGCTATAAAACTGTAGTTTGGACTCCCCCCCTCGGGGTTCAGAATTGCTTGTGTTACTGCTTCTGAACCTTGCGCAAATAAACCTCTCTGCACCCTTTGGAATTCATAAAAGTTCCTTTAGTTTTCCACAAGATTTATGGCGACTCCGCCAGGACTTTTAGGAAGAGGCTGTTGACCTTCCAGATGGATTGCCCTGGTGGGGAGCCCCTCTGTTGACAACAACATCTCCAAGCCGGCTCTGTGGCCTTTGTCTGCGGGGAGACCTCGATGGGAAGGGAGGGGAATTCACCCATCAGTGAAGCACTCCAGTCAAGGATCCGCCGGGAGTAGCAGGTCGTTAATCAACAAAAGAGTCTGGAATGCCTGCAGGCAAGTATTGTAAAAAGGGGATACCTGATCCCATTTGGATCAGAAGAGGGGATTGATCACCCCTTAGAAGACAAGGCATTGTCCTTAAGTCTTCAATAGTAGGACTGTGTGGGTGGTTAAACCATCGCATTTCCTGCAGAGTGACCGTTGGAATGTCTGGCGCTCCAGGTCGATGTAGTGTGTTAGGGAGAAATGGGAGGTAAATAGTCAAAGAAGGGCGTTGGTCAGATGCCACTTCAGTGCATGTTAGAAAATTTCAAAAAGGGTTTTTCTAGGGATTATGGAGACCCAAAACCAAATCCAGCCATTTTAAAAAGATTCTGTGAATCTGAATGGACCACCTTTGGCGTAGGGTGGCCCAAGGAGGGATCGGCGAATCCCAAACTCATGGCACGGGTTTGTCAAAATGTGACTGGAAATCAATATGGGATCAATATCCCTATATAGACCAATGGCAAATCAATATTGCAGAAAAGCCTCGATGGTTAGCAAAGTGCCAGTTAGAATGTGCTAAGATATACTTGGCAAGCCAAAAAGCCAAACCTCAGACAAAAGCTAAGATTTTCAGCCAGGAAGAAAGGGAGGAAATTGCCAGACCCCTTCCCTGTGTTCCTAGAAGAGAAGAAGGGGGAATAAATCAGCAAATTCCACCCCCTCCGGAAGCCGGTGAGGAAAGAAAAATAAAAACAGATGAAACTATTTAAAAGAAAGGGAGGACTTGGAGAATGATAAAAACCAGACCCCAGTTTCTAGCCAGACTAGAACTAAAAAGGGGGTGAAAACAGAAGAAAATATAGCCCATCTAAGAGAAGTTTCGTCTCTGGAACAAGCAGCACCAAAAACTTTGTTGCAAAAGTTACAGGCTTCTGTGTTTAGAAGCCTTGAGACAAGCAGCCATTTGTCCAGTTAATTATGCTGCAGTAACTAATGTTTGGCAAGAGAAAAATGAATCACCAACTGCTTTTCTCAGCCGACTGATAGAAGCTTATAAAGTAAACACAGGTCTTGATATGGAGTTGACACAAAATCACCCACTCCTAATTGAAAGATTTATTACATAAGGCCCCTTCTGTGCATGGCCTTAGGAGGAACGTAAATCAGATCAGAAAGAGAAAAAGAAAGTTGAAATGTTAGCAGTGGCATTGGGAGGGATGCGTATTGGACCCAACCAATGTGCCATCTGTAAAAATACAATGTAGATTTCTATGTGTGCTTCTTTGTTCCTGAGAAAAGAAAGCTATAAAACTGTAGTTTGGACTCCCCCCCTCGGGGTTCAGAATTGCTTGTGTTACTGCTTCTGAACCTTGTGCAAATAAACCTCTCTGCACCCTTTGGAATTGGTAAAAGTTCCTTTCGTTTTCCACAAGAGAATATTGCTATCATGTCACCCTTATTTCTTTTTTTCTTTAGACTAGCTAAATCCAATTCCTGCAGCCATTCTTTATATGTTTAGTCTCCAGGCCTTTGATCAGGCCTTTGATATACAGAGGATTGAACTTAAAGACTTTTTTTTCTATTAAACTTGCATTTTACTACTGAAAATATACTTTCATCCATTTCAGAGCCAATGTACTTCAATATACCAGATCTTAAGAATAAACTATAGAATCAGGTTGTTATTGTCAAGGTAATTATAATTTAGTAGCTGACTAACAGAAATGATATATAGAGAATGAGTCAGCAGAGTATTTTGGGGGGTGGTATACCTTTAAGAGACTGTTTCTGAGGGGAATGGCAGTTGGAATCTTTAGCTCACTTAAATTGTTTGGATTTAATTGACTATACTACAATCTGTATGCTCCCTGAATGTTGTTTCATATTGTATATTAAACCACAGTTATTTTAACAAACCAATGTCAGATGTTTATGCTCCTGTGTTATCACAACAAGAAAATAAGAAAAAGACTGCAATAATTTATATTTTTAAATAACAGTTACTTCCCACCACCCCCTTTTTTAACTTCTAAAGGTTTTCATCTCCCTTCTGGCAAGTCCTTGATTTGACAGACTTCAGTTTCATAAAGAGGAGTTTTACATGGAGACATCTTTTGATAAGATAACCTTTATTGTCATTTTTTTACTGTGGGCACAATGGCATACATCAAAAATGAAATTTAGTTGCCCGCTCTCAAAATGAAACACATACATGACACACACCTAAACATTTATTTATTATTTATTTATTACTTAGATTTCTATGCCGCCCTATTTCAAAAACTCAGGGCGGCTCACAACATAGATACTAACATGTAGAAATCTAATATATATATAAAACATTATAAACCCATCAATTAAAAGACCAATCATCCAAAACAGACATACAACATACATACACTGGCTGGGGGGCAGGTATTAACTGTCCCAGGCCTGTCGGCAAAGATGAGTCTTCAATGATTTGCGAAAGGCGGAGAGGGTGGGGGCAATACGGATCTCCGGGGGGAGTTGATTCCAGAAGGCCGGGGCCACAACAGAGAAGGCTCTTCCCCTAGGCCCCACCAGGCGACACTGTCTGGCTGACGGGACCTGGAGAAGGCCGACTCTGTGGGCCCTAACCGGTCGCTGGGTTTCATGGGGCAGCAGACAGTCCCGTAAGTAACCTGGTCCGATGCCATGAAGGGCTTTATAGGTCATAACCAACACTTTGAATTTAGATCGGAGACCAATTGGCAGCCAATGCAGCTCGCGGAGTGATGCCGAGATGTGGGCATTTCTAGGCAGGCCCAATACTGCTCGCGCGGCTGCATTTTGCATTACCTGAAGTCTCCAAGCGTTTTTCAAAGATAGCCCCATGTAGAGAGCATTGCAGTAGTCGAGCCTCGAGGTGATAAGGGCATGAGCAACTGTGAGAAGAGACTCCCGGTCCAAATAGGGCCGCAGCTGGTGCACCAGGCGAATTTGGGCATACTATGAATAACATATGTACAGACCCGCATCCCTACATATATGTAGCAAATAAATATTAAATACTGTCCATCTTGAATATATAATGGAAGGAGGAAGCTTGATGCTTTAAAGTAATCTTCTATAGGTATAAGTTCTCCAAATTACATCTTCTCAAATTCTCCAGTCATTAGAACCATTCCTGAGACTTTGTGAATTCATCATCTAGAACACGGCTTTTCAACCAGTGGTACGCATACCACTATGGTACGCGACCACATGGCTGGTGGTATGCGGCGTTGCCTTCCTCCCCACCCTCCTTCACAGCTCACTTGCTTGTTGAAATTGAAAACAAGCTACTTGGCGACAGCCTGCAGGAACTCTACTGAG
>JARGCV010000110.1:290000-323862 GCA_034064705.1 Bothrops alternatus | reverse complement strand
CGTTCAACGGTGGTTCTACAGATACCACACCTCCATCCCATAAGATCACCCCTGGAAATGGTCTTGGGGGGGGTCCCCTGGTGGGAGGGTAGAATGGAGATGATTTCAGGGAACTATATCTTGTCACTTTGATGGGCTCAGCCATCGTTGCTCCTGTGTGCTTCTTTTAACAGAATAACAAGAGTTGGAAAGGATCTTGGAGGTCTTCTAGTCCAACCCCCTGCTCAGGCAGAAACCCTATACCATTCCAGACAAATAGTTGTCCAGTCTTTTCTTAAAAACCTCCAGTGATGAACCACCCACCACTTTTGGAGGCAAGGAGTTCCACTGATAAATTGTCCTCACTGTCAGAAAATTCCTCCTGAGTTCTAGGTTGCTTCTCTCCTTGGTTAGTTTCCATCCGTTGTCTCTTGTCCTGCCTTCAGGCGCTTTGGAGAATAGCTTGGTGGCAACCCCTCAAATATTGGAACCCAGATACCATGAAAACATGTATTTTCTTGAAGATGCTCTTTATGACTTGAACTCTATGGGTCGCATGGCCAAGCTCCTTGGAATACGTCTTATTTTAGACAGTCGGTGGCTCCTCCATCTTCTGCCGATGCTGGTTGGAAAGAAATCTTGTTTTACGTGGATGGCCTCGTCATGATGTTCTCCTTATTATGTGCCAAGAATAAACCTAAAAGCCGTTCTATTTAGCTGAACAAAGAAAAGGAGAGAATTGTAGAAATGTAAACGTGTGGTGAATTACTGTTGAGGATTAAGTCTTTGGTTGCCTAGAAATGCGGCTATTTGAAAAGTTCTTCATTCTTCTCTCTCTCTCTCTCTCTCTCTCTCTCTCTCTCTCTCTCTCTCTCTCTCTCTCTTCTCTCTCTCTCTCTCTCTCTCTCTCTCCCATCCCTCTCCATGTCCCTCCCCCCTCTCTCTTCCTCCCTTTTCCTCTCCGTCTTTCTCTCCCTCTCTTTTCCTCTCTCTCTCCCTCTCTCCCCCGTCCCTCTCTGTGTCCCTCCCCCTCTCTCTTCCTCTGTCCCTCCTTCTCTCCCTCTCTCTCCCTCTTTTCCTCTCCCTCTCTCCCGTCCCTCTCTGTGTCCCTCCCCCTCTCTCTTCCTCTGTCCCTCCCTCTTTCTCTTTCTCTCCCTCTCTCTCCCTCTTTTCCTCTCCCTCTCTCACTCTCTCCCCTCCCCTTTTTCCTCTCTCTCTCCCTCTCTCCCTTTCTCTCTCCCTCCATCTCCCTTTCTCTCTCTCCCTCTCTCTCATTTCCTCCTCTCCAGTATCAGAAGAAAGATTGCATTCATTTCTCTCTCTGTCGTCTTGTATTTTATCGCTTTGCCCCCATCCTTCATTATTATTTTTTTTCACCTCTGATGCGTCATTTAAAGAAACAGTGATAACTGAAGTTTTGATTTTGGCATATCCAGGGCAGTTGGCTTGAAAGGAAAAACTCAATACAAAAGAAATAATGGAACCATCAAAGTCTTGTTTTCTAGACACAGCAAATGACTGAACACCAGGCTTAGGAAGAGCTGTAATATCCATTCAGCCGAGCCTCTTGTCCCCTACAGAGTTACCAAAATTGAGCAGAGATTAAGTAGGCAAGAAGCTGTTTTCTTTTGCCGAAGTAGGTTAGAAGCGCTGGCAACAGATTCCTCCTCCATATTTCTTTTCGCTGTTCTACAATTGGTAGAGTTCTCCTTTCCTTCCCCTTCTTACCCAGCGCAAAACATTTTAACTAGATTCTCACAAAAGAGTCGGGAGGCTCTGATAAAGGAGAATCTTCGTAGCTCAGGGTTGAAATCAGGGGTCTCTGAGCTGGGTGGCTTTCTTGTGGACGTTTCATGACCCAAACTAGAGTTGGATTGGCAGGGAGGAGGAGGAGGAGGAGGAGGAGGAGGAGGAGGAGGAGGAGGAGGAGGAGGACTGTGGGGTCCTTGGTGCTCTCTGAGCTTGGTGGTTTTCTTGCAGACATTTCACGACCCAAACTAGGGAACATCATCAGTGCTAAAAGGAACTGTATGCAAGCATAGAGCAGACCCCACTCCCTTCTAGCACCGATGATGTTACCTAGTTGGGTAATGTAACATCTGCAAAAAAACATCCAAGCTCAGAGAGCACCAAGGACCCCACAACTTCAACTCTTCTCTACTGTCTCCAGTTTGTTCTATGTTTTTGATCCTTTGCCTGCGTTGGTAGTTCTTCCCGCCAAGTTCCTTCCATCCTATTCAGGAACTATCAAGAGAACAAACCCCTCTCCCTGTCCATGTACTCCCCAAATATAATCCTGGGTTGTTGTTTTTTTCTTCCAGATCAGCCAAAGTTGAGTAGGTAGCAGCACCCACTGAGGGGGACAGGTTATCAAAATTAAAAGTTGAATTGAAAAGTTGAGCATCTTGGTTTGAAAAGGCTGGCCCCAATTTTTTCAACTTTCTCAAGATTATGTTTCTCAGTCTTTGGGCCCTTTCTTCCTCTAGCCTTCCTACGTCTTCAGAAACTTTCCTTTAAATTGAAATTTACCAAAACATCTAGACAAGCCACCTCCGCATCTCCAGCGCATTGAGGGAAGTCATGATTATTTTATTTTTCCTTTGAAACCGGTCGGTCCAGTCTGGCTTGTGTCTCCAAAACAAGGTAAATAATTCAAGTGCTTCAATAATTGAATACCAAATAATTATCATATAATGGAACTGTTTGGTGACTCGTACGCACCCCCCCCCAGATTAAAATCAGAGTAAACATATTATGTCTTTCTCATTCTCTAGCCACACATTATATTGCTTTCTCGCTGGACCAGACCCTAGCCCAGGTTCTTCGCTTCTCTCATTAAGGCCATGTGATCCAAGATCTCCAGATATTGTCAACACAGCTTGAAAACCACCATGATGGGGGTAGGATTTGGATTTGAGAAACATCATGGATTTGAACAATGAAGATTAGTATTCTGTAATATTTCCCTGATTGCAATAACTCCCTTACTGGGGAGGGAAGTTGATCTGGGTGCGTATTATATTTATCCTTCTCTTAACTTTTACTCTTACTTGCTTGAACAATACAATCAATAATATTTAACAGAATAGCAGAGTTGGAAGGGACCTTGGAGGTCTTCTAGTCCAGCCCCTGCTCAGGCAGGGAACCCTATACCAATCCTGTCCAATCTCTTCCTAAAAAACCTCCAGTGATGGAGCACCCACAGCTTCTGGAGGGCAGGTTGTTCCACTGGTTAATTGTTCTCACTGTCAGGAATTTCTCCTTAGTTCTAGGTTCTCTAGTCTGTCTTTCATTAGTTTCCATCCATTGCTTCTTGTTCTGCCCTTAAGTGCTTTGGAGAATAGTTTAACCCCCCCCCCTCCTTCTTTGAGTCAGCCCCATTTAATGACACAGCAAAGTTTGTCTTGGTCAGATTCCATGTTAAGGATGGTCTGATGCTGGAGCCCAATATTTTAAGAATTCTAAAAAAACTCAAGGAAGAATAAATAAAAGAATAGCCATTGCGTTCACACACACACACACCTGAAAATTATTGTGCTTAAATTTATGCATTATGCCATTATTGTGTAAAAAGTATTGTGCATAAATCAAATTTCAAGTGTCCCTGCTTTCGCCGCCTGATCTCCTGTTTTATTTTTATATGAGATCTCCAGGGCCGCCTAAGAATTATGCAACCCTCACCCAAAACAGATCTGAATTTGGAATCTCATCTCTTTATCCCGGTTACAGCCAGGGATAAAAGCTTGTTTCCCTTCTTCAAAAAGCTCATTTTCTAGGCATGGCAGGACATTTCTGCACCCACATCACCCCCTTTTTTTTCCCCCTTCCAAATCTCAAAAAAAAATATATCTGTGTTAATTGGTTGCCAAATGGAACCTCGATCCTTCTCTATGTTCATGGGTCTTAGGAGAAGGGCGGCCATATAAAATTTGATTAAACTTAAACTTAGACTCTTCTGCACTTCCCCGTGTCAAACTTACTCCTCGCAGCCTCGGGTGATGGGAAAAAAAACTGACGGCAGGAACAAATGGGTGATTGACGGCACAAGACAGAGAATGAATCGGAGGGAGAAACTCTTCTGCAACTCCACTCTTCCTTCAGATACATCCATCGCGCAGTTGTCTGGCAAGCAGAGTGGCTGTCGAGAGCCGGGAGCCACTGTGGCAGCTAATAATTCCACATTTGATGTAGATCAATTATTGATGCGACATTAGCAAAATGCACACAGGCCGGAGACTGCCAAGTCAACAAGATGGGGACGCTTCGGAGGCCGCTGCCTCTTCCAACCAGCCAAGCCATCGAGAGCTTTGCAGCGCTCTGCTCCTGAACCTCAAATTCATATCTTGGGTTTTTGCGTGGGCTTAAGCCAACAATCCCAGGTCTAGTAATTAGACAGGTCACACCTCTCCTCCCTCTGCGCATTGTGAATCTGGCCAAGAGGAATCCCGCCATTGGAACAAAATAGCAGGGATATCAGAAGAACCCAGGTGAAAGGGAATGTGGAGGTCTTCTAGTCTAACCACCTGCTCAAGCAGGAAACCCTATAACATTTCAGACAAATGGTAATAATAGGAATGGAATAGGAATGGTCCAGTGGTGGCGAACCTACGGCACAGGTGCCAGAGGCAGCACTCAGAGCCCTCTCTGTGGGCACGCGCACTGTCGCCCCAGTCCTAGGCCTTCAGCTGGGTTTTATAAAACCTTTTCACTTTAGGCTCCGCCGCCATGTGCAAAAAAAAAAGATTCAATCAATCAGTCAATTTCAACTTCTTGTGGGGAAAAAAAGATCTTGCAAAGTTGGAATTGATTGATTGAACTTTTAGTCCCACCCAGTCTGCCGTTATCACTGCAACCATGCCCACCCAATGGGCCACCCCCCAATGGGCCACACCCACCCGGCACCCGACGATGCATAAGTGGGTTTTGGGTTGCAGTTTGGGCACTCGGTCTCTAAAAGGTTCGCCATCACTGGAATAGCTTATTCCTATTCCTATTCTGAATAGGAATAGAGTGGAGTGGAACAGAACAGGAACTGGAACTGGAATACTAACACGGCACACGATCTTGATTCTATCCCTTTGGCTATACATTTGGCTGGGTTGAGAAGATATTAAAATTTGGGTCTGTGGTCTGGGTGGGTGGGCTTGGCGTTTGTCTGGTTCCTGCAGCTGGATTCTCAGTTCCTGATATTCTTTTGTGGGATGGTGGCTTATTCTCTCACCCTGAATATTGGGGTTTGAGAATCATGGTTTATAGTAGGCTTGTTCCAGCTGTTGGAAGAGGTGGCTGAAACATCAAATTTAACCCCCAACCCGGAGATTGGATTTGATGTTAATCTGGAGTTGGGGCAGATTATCCCGTATGGAGAGTTGTCCATTCTCTTATTCAATATATATTTATTAAATTCAAAATATTGAATAAAAGGAGATCCACCTATCTCCTGGATTTCTCTGGTAGCCCTCGTCTTGCTATCGCAGTTGGGAGCAAAAAAACTCATTATTAAGTGGTACAGACAATGGAGAATAAAAATTTTAACACCAAATGTCACACTCCCTAAAATAGAGCTGCCAAGGCACAGCGACATGCATTCAGATTTTAATTTAATTGTGGTGTCCTTGCAACATCATTCTGATGCCCCGTATTTTGTGTAATTCTCCCCTTCTGTGTTTAGCGAGAAGAGACTTTGAGGATGCATCCAGGTTCCCGAGGAACAGTATCATCATAGTCAGAGGGCTCTCTGACTCTGCTGTGTGGCTTCCTGGGGTTGTGTAATTTTGCTTTGCTAGCTTTAATTCCTGCTCCTGCAGCCTGACGTAACCCCGATGGCGCCCAGTGCGATGAAACTGTGTCATCTGGGCAATATCATCAGTCAGGGTTTTGCAAAAAAAAATAATCAGATGACAACCTGGTGGAGAGCTGCTATTTCATTCCTACATTTAATCTTCCTGCTTGCCAGCTAATTTTCACCACCACACCACCCACACACATCAGTGTGAACATTCACACACTTGACAACTTGCAAAGACTTCATTGCCGATGATCTGTATCCTGAAAGGAGAGCCGGTTTGGTGGTGTGGTGTGGGAAGGTGCCCGGCTAGAAACTGGGAGACCGTGAGTTCTAGTGCCACTTTAGGTATAAAGCTATCGAGGTGACCTGGGCCCATTCCCTCTTTCTCAGCCGAAGAAGGAAACAAAAGCAAATCATTTGGAAAGCTGGCAAGAATCCAGAAGTGAAGTCACACAAATATCTTGAAAGGAGTCTCGGATAAAAGAATCTCAAGAGGCGCTGAAGGTGAACTTGGGTGATCTGCAGTTTTGAGAAATCTCTCTATGTTGTCTTTCCATCTCTGCTGTTATGCTTTAGGGGACCACTTGTAACTCACCTATATCTTTTTATCTGTACTGTAGCCAACTCCCTGTCAGGAAGGAAATTTGGGCAGCTGCGTGCCTCTTCGTTTCAACTTGCCCTTAGAGTAAGGGGGGGGGAAAAGGAGTTGCTTTAGAATGGGTTAGATGGAGAAACAAAACCTCTACAATTCCGCTGAAGACCTTGAGAGCCTGAAAGCCTTCCAAGGACACCGCAGCAGGTGCCGAGAGGAAGCAGATGGTTCCCATAACCAAGTGAAATTGTTTACATGGACTACGTGAGAGCTGGGGGTTTGGCCGGTGAAATTATTGTTTAATTCTATGAACTGGTGTCTGGGAAGGTCAGAATTAGTTTTGCTTCAACATTACCACGCCGTTTATTCAATAAACTACAACTTTCGGAAATGGAATAAACCTAGAGTTTTATTTGCATCCACCAGCTGGGGACATCCTTTGGTGTGTTACTGACAATGTCGCCTGTCCCTTGTTCTCAGTCTTCTACAAAATGATGGGTGGTTAAGATGGTTTAGCACACCATGGTTTTAGCATGCAGTTTAGCCAGGGCTTTTTTTTTCTCATAGAACGCCCAGAACAGAGTTCCGACACCTTTTTTGGGTGGAACCTTGTAGGGTACGCAAGGTGAGTTGTATGACGTGTGTGAGTTCCGGCACCTTTTTTTTTTTTTAGAAAAAAAAACACTGAGTTTAGCTAACCATGGTTTAGCTCATCATTAGCGTTAGATAAAAAAAATGGGACTCCAATGTTATTTATTACTGGGTCAAAATCTTTCCATAAAACAAGGAAGCAGCTACGACAGAACATCCTATTGATAACCCAACAAAAGCCTGGGGTTTTTTTTTTTTAAATCCACACCTCAAATATACGTCTGTAATCATTTTAGGGCAGGAGCGAGCCTTTTAATTAAAACAGTCTGTTATGATGAATCTGCTATTACAAAGTCTTACCTATGTAAAGCATTAATAATACAAATTTCATTTGTTTATGTCAGCGCTCAGCCTTAATTTTTAATGGCGCTACATATGAGTTATGAAAGGCATTAATGCAAAACAAATCACCCACGGAGCAGGAAGTATGTGTGTGTGGGGAGCACTACCTATTCTATTTATTTATTTATTTATTTATTTATTTGTTTGTTTGTTTGTTTATTTATTTACTTATTGATTGTCTGTTTGCTTGTCAAAGAGGGGCAAGTAACAAGAATGAGACGCGTCTTTGCTGCAACCCAAGGAATGGGTCCCATCCATTTCTTTATTTCAGAGGTTCTTAAATGGCCAGGCCGATGAGGGAAAATCCTGCCCCCCCAATTTTTTAAAATGTATAGCAAAGATGCCAACTGAGCATCAGAAAGACAAAAGTCTGCGTTATCTTGCTTGGTGTTTTCCCAGGAGGCAATCCTGAAATTCAAAGATAAACAGATTGGGCAAGATTTAGGGGGCTGGAGGCTAAAACACACAAAGAACAGTTGCTGGAATTGAGTATGTCTAGTTTAACGAAGAGAAGGACCAGGGGGTGACATGCTAGCAGCCTTCCAGTATCTCAGGGGCTGCCCCAAAGAAGAGGCAGTCAAGCTCTTCTCCAAAGTGCCTGAAGGCAGGGCAAGAAGCAACGGATGGAAACTAACCAAGCAGAGAAGCAACCTGGAACTAAGGAGACATTTCTTGACAGTGAGAATTAAGGAATTAAGCAGAAACTTCCTAACAGTGAGAACAATTTATTTATAGGTGGAACTCCTTACCTCCAGAAGTTGTGGGTGCTGGAGGTATTTAAGAAGATACTGCACAGCCATTTGTCTGAAACCCTAACCCTTCCAACTCTGTTATTTTGGTCTATTAAGGTGGTTGCACAGGAAAGGAACCAGGTACGGCTAGAGGGGAGAGAAACCAATATCAATTGATTTCTTATCAGGAAGAAAGAAACAAGCATCTCTAAGTATTGTGGTATGTGTGAGGTTATCTCCTATTGTTCAAAATCCCACTGTCATGCGATGCACCAAAGCTGAGAGTTCAAATGCGCTTCTCTCTCTCTCTCTCTCTCTCTCTCTCTCTCTCTCTCTCTCTCTCTCTCTCTCTCTCTCTCTCTCTCTCTCTCTCTCTCTCTCTCTCTCTCTCTCTCTCTCTGTCTCTCTCTGTCTCTCTTTCTCTTTCTTTCTCTCCTTTTCTCTCTCTCTCTCTCTCCCTTTCTCTCTTTCTCTTTCTTTCTCTCTATTTCTCTCTCTCTTTTTCTCTACTTTCCTCTCTCTCTCTCTCTCTCTCTCTGTCTCTCCCTTTCTCTCTTTCTCTTTCTTTCTCTCCTTTTCTCTCTCTCTCTCTCTCTCTCTCCCTTTCTCTCTTTCTCTTTCTTTCTCTCTATTTCTCTCTCTCTTTTTCTCTACTTTCCTCTCTCTCTCTCTCTCTGTCTCTCTCTCTCTGTGTGTCTTTCTGTCTCTCCCTTTCTCTCTTTCTCTTTCTCTTTCTCTTTCTCTCTCCTTTTCTCTCTCTCTCTCCCTTTCTCTTTCTCTTTCTTTCTTTCTTTCTTTCTTTCTTTCTTTCTCTACTTTCCTCTCTGTCTCTGTCTCTGTCTCTGTCTCTCTGTCTGTCTTTCTGTCTCTCCCTTTCTCTTTCTTTCTCTCTATTTCTCTCTTTCTTTCTCTACTTTCCTCTCTCTCTCTGTCTCTCTCTCTCTGTGTCTCTCTCTCTGTCTGTCTCTCTCTCTCTGTGTCTCTCTTCTCTCTCTGTCTCTGTCTCTGTCTCTCTCTCTGTCTGTCTTTCTGTCTCTCCCTTTCTCTTTCTTTCTCTCTATTTCTCTCTTTCTTTCTCTACTTTCCTCTCTGTCTCTGTCTCTCTCTCTGTGTGTCTCTCTCTCTGTCTGTCTCTCTCTCTCTCTCTCTCTGTCTCTGTCTCTGTCTCTGTCTCTCTGTCTCTGTCTCTCTGTCTCTCTCTCTGTCTCTCTCTCTGTCTCTCTCTCTCTCTCTCTCTCTCTCTCTCTCTCTCTCTCTCTCTCTCCCTCTTCCCTCGTCCCTCTTTTAGCTTATCTGCTTTATTTGCAAACAGGGGTTATTGATAGAACCAGGCAAGGGATTTGTTGTAGAGTTATGTCACAGGGTATTAAATTCCAGCTTTATTGCCAAAGTCAGCAGTTCTTTGAATAAAAATTGAGGGAGATGGAATGAAGCAAGGCAAGCAAACAACAATTCATGGTCAGGAGCAGTATTTCTCCATCCGTCAAGCGATCCACAGGGTTGAAAGACTTCAAACAGTCCAGAAAACCTTCAATAAGAATCTGATGGGGAGAGGTGAAAGTACCACTTCGTTTCTTGCTTGGCATGGAAAAAGGATGGAGAATAGAATAGAGTAGAATAGAATAGAATAGAATAGAATAGAATAGAATAGAATAGAATAGAATAGAATAGAATAGAATAGAATAGAATAGAATAGAATAGAGCTGGAAGGGACTTTGGAGGTGAATGTCTGAGGCAAGACACCCACCACCACCACAAGCAAACCATCATGGTTTCTGAACAGAGATCTAAAACCAAGAACTCTTCTCTCTCTCTCTCTCTCTCTTCCACCTCAGAAGGTTGTTGTGAGGCTACATTGATTAGTCTCCATCCATTGCAAAGACTGTCTAATATTTCTGTTATCCAGGGAGCAAAGTGTCCCAATATATATATATATATATATATATTTGTTTTCTGAGGTTTTTGCGGGTGTTTGTATGTAGGTCTTTGGTTCTTCGGGTTTTCTCCCACGTAGAATTTGAAGTGTCTTGGTGACGTTTCGACGCAGTCTCATTCGTCATCTTCAGGCTGGTGCTTTCGGCTTCGTGCTTCTAGGAGCAATGTGTGGTCGCATTGTAATATATATATATATTACACTGGTGGAAAAAAAAATTGGCTGGAAAAGAACTTATCCAGAAAAGAGGTCATTGAATCACAGGATTGAAAGGGTCCTTTAAAAATCATTTAATCTGGCCTCTCGCCAAGACAATTCTATATTACAACATGCCTATTTTAGTCTATTCAGCTTCTGCTAAAACCTTTCTAACAGACTCTGGGTATTATTCTAAGCAGTTCCACCGTTGGCTCAAACCCTCAGCGAGTTTTTTTTCTTTCTTTCTAATGGTTAGTTGAAATCTTTTATCCTGCCATTTGTACAATATATACCTTTTTTATTATTATTAACATTTGTCATTACAAGAAGTGGAAGGAGGAGGGACTGTGGCAATTCAGGTCTAAAGTAATAGTTTTTTGGGCTGCCAGCTATTAAGCCGGGTTTACCGAGATACAAATTGCATGCTGAGCTCTTAAACGTAGCTTGTTGGACTTCAGCACCAAGAAGGGTTGAGCGTTGGGTGCTACTCTTCGTGCGCTGAACATCTGTGTAAATGTTGGCCAAACAGAATTTTACCTATTTCCGTGATCTTTGGAGAATAGGATTTTATTTTCTCTTTGTCACATTATATCTTACCTGGGTAGTGCACAATAAATCCAAGAATTAAACTCTTTGTAAAACCTTAAAACAATAAACATAGATAAAACGAGATCAGGAGAGGGAAGATGTTTACCCCAGGAGTTCACCTCTACAGGTAGTCCTTGACTTACAAAGATCAAAGTCACAACAGCACTGGAAAAAGGGACTGATGACCCTTTTCACAGTTACGACCTTTGCAGCATCCCCATGATCATGTGATCACTATTCAGAGGCTTGGAAACTGGTTCATATTTACGACCGCTTCCAATGTCCTGGGGGCATCACGCAATCCCCTTTTATGACCTTGTGACAAATAAAGTTAAATTAGCGGAAGCTAATTTAAGAAGCGCAAATGATTCACAACAACTCTGGCAAGAAAGGTCGTAAAATGGACAAAATGCACTTAACAACTGTCTGGCTTAGCAACAGAAATTAGCAACAGGAATGAAAGAATAGAGTAGAGTAGAGTAGAGTAGAGTGGAGTGGAGTGGAGTGGAGTGGAGTGGAGTGGAGTGGAATAGAATAGAATAGAATAGAATAGAATAGAATAGAATAGAATAGAATAGAATAGAATAGAATAGAATAGAATAGAATAGAGTGGAGTGGAGTGGAGTGGAGTGGAGTGGAGTGGAATGGAATGGAATGGAATGGAATGGAATGGAATGGAGCGGAGCGGAGCGGAGCGGAACGGAACGGAACGGAGCGGAGCGGAACGGAGCGGAGCGGAACAGAACAGAACAGAACGGAGTGGAGTGGAGTGGAGAGGAGAGGAGAGGAGAGGAGAGGAGAGGAGAGGAGAGGAGAGGAGAGGAGAGGAGAGGAGCGGAACGGAACGGAACGGAGCGGAGCGGAGCGGAGCGGAGCGGAGCGGAGCGGAGCAGAGCAGAGCAGAGCAGAGCAGAGCAGAGCAGAACAGAACAGAACAGAATAGAATAGAATCTGGAAGGGACCTTGGAGGTCTTCTAGTCCACCCCCCCCAAGCAGGAGAACCTATACCGTCTCAGCAAAGTGACTGTCCAGTCTTTTCTTAAAAACCTCCAGTGATGAAGCACCCACAACATCTGGAGGCAAGCTGTTCCATTGGTTAATTGTCCTCACTGTTAGGAAGTTTCTCCTTAATTCCACTTAGCTTCTCTCCTTTATTAGTTTGTTTCTCGTCTTGCCTTTAGGTGCTTTGGAAAATAACTTGACCCCCCTCTTCTTTGTGGCAGCCTCTCAAATACTGGAATAGTGCTATCATGTCCCCCCCCGCTAGTCCTTCTTTTCTCTAGACTAGCCAAACCCAAGCCCTGCAGCCGTTCTTCATATGTTTTAGTCTCCAGGCCTTTAATCATCTTACTTGCTCTTCTCTGAGTTTTTTCCAACCTGCAGTAAACGTTCCCTGTCAGGAACACATCTAGCAGACCAGTTAGTTGATGGGCTACAAAAACTGAGACTGGTGGACCGCTACCGCTGGGTCTTCTTCAAAGGCTCTCCCTGGAGAGCAGGTTGCAAAGGTCTAAAAAGCCCAGGAGACGAGGACATAAGTCCTCGTCATCTGGGCTTCCTGAACGTTGTGTTTGGTGGAACTCCATGTCCTTGTAGCCTGATTCCAGTAGGAACTACTGCAAGTCTTCAACAATTATGCCCAGACTCGGTGAGTGCGCCTTCTTAATTTAAGAAAACTAGAGAGGGAAGAGCAAAAGAGCAACTTAAAAAAAAAAAGTAGAGGAAAATAATGAGTCTTCTTCAAATTTTGAATCCCTCCTGGACTATTTTTTGAACGTCTCGGATATTGACTCCTCGTTGGATGGAGAAAGATCTGCTTTGGTCTGAGGGCTCCTTGCTTTCTTCCTCGGAGTTGCCAGCCAAAGCTCTGATCTCTCTTGAAAGAGCAAAGTGGGATTGGGTGGGAGAGAAAGTTTGTGGTGGGTGGGATCAATAATGAACAGTTCAGATCTCCTCGAAAAGAGAGAAAGGTAGAGTTCTGGCAAGAGTTCGCGGCGGCTTTTTTTATTTATAATTAATCCTCCTTGGCTTCATTGTTAGCTGCGGGAGAAAACTGATGTTTGTTTTTTTCACCCATTTTCTCTTCATACATTTTTATCTAGGGTTTTTTTTCCCCTGAAAGCCAAGAGCATGAACAGCCATTTGCCAAGACCCAGCATCAAGACAGAAGAGCTTTCTCGATGGGCCAAATCCTTTCAACCTGCTCTTCTTCGTCTTCTTCCCTGTTTTACTTGTTGCGCTTCTTTAACTGTGCTTCTTTGCCTTGGCCTTGACACTATTGTGTGTCTTCCACTTGTCCTGCTTTCACCAGGGGAGGGACAGAGTAGAGTAGAGTAGAGTAGAGTAGAGTAGAGTAGAGTAGAGTAGAGTAGAGTAGAGTAGAGTAGAGTAGAGTAGAGTAGAGTAGAGTAGAGTAGAGTAGAAAATGAAAGAAGGGAAGGGAAGGGAAGGGAGGAGAGAAGAGGAGAGGAGAGGAGATAAGAGGAGAAGAGAAGAGAAGAGAGAAGAGAAGAGAAGAGAAGAGAAGAGAAGAGAAGAGAAGAGAAGAGAAGAGAAGAGAAGAGAAGAGAAGAGAAGAGAAGAGAAGAGAAGAGAAGAGAAGAGAAGAGAAGGAGTGGAGTGGAGTGGAGTGGAGTGGAGTGGAGTGGAGTGGAGTGGAGTGGAGTGGAGTGGAGTGGAGTGGAGTGGAGAGTAGAGTAGAGTAGAGTAGAGTAGAGTAGAGTAGAGTAGAGTAGAGTAGAATAGAATAGAATAGAATAGAATAGAATAGAAATTGGAATAGAATAGAATAGAATAGAATAGAATAGAATAGAATAGAATAGAATAGAATAGAATAGAATAGAATAGAATAGAATAGAATAGAATAGAATAGAAATTGGAATAGAATAGAATAGAAATTGGAATAGAATAGAATAGAAATTGGAATAGAATAGAATAGAAATTGGAATAGAATAGAATAGAAATTGGAATGGAATGGAATAGAATAGAATTCAGAATGAATAGAATAGAATAGAATAGAATAGAATAGAATAGAATAGAATAGAATAGAATAGAAATTGGAATGGAATAGAATAGAATTCAGAATAGAATAGAATAGAATAGAATAGAATAGAATAGAATAGAAATTGGAATAGAATAGAATAGAATAGAATAGAAATTGGAATAGAATAGAATAGAAATTGGAATGGAATGGAATAGAATAGAATTCAGAATGAATAGAATAGAATAGAATAGAATAGAATAGAATAGAATAGAATAGAATAGAATAGAATAGAATAGAATAGAACAGAACAGAACAGAGAATAGAATAGAATAGAATAGAATAGAATAGAATAGAATAGAATAGAATAGAATAGAATAGAATAGAATAGAATAGAATAGAATAGAATAGAATAGAATAGAATAGAATAGAATAGAATACTTTGTTTGGCCAAGTATGATTAGATACACAAGGAATTTATCCCCGGTGCAGAAGCTCTCAGTATACATGCAAAGCAACTGAGTAATAATCACAATAATGATATCAATAAAACAAGGTAGTAGAAAAGATGAGAAGGATAATAGTAATACAGCCATACTACATGGGTAAATATACTTAGATCTAAGTCAGTGCCGTGGAGTTTAGATGTTTAGCAGAGTGATGGCACAGGGAAAAAAACCTGTCCTGTGTTTGATTCTTTTGGCATGTAATGCCCCACAGAGATATCTCAAGGGGAGAAATTGAAATAGTTTATGTCCAAGATATTTTCACAGCCCACTTCCTGGATCGTGCAGTACACAGGTCCTCCGTGGAAGGGAGGCTGGTTGCAATTATTTTTCTTTCTGTAGTCCTAATTATCTGTTGAAGTCTGTTCCTGTCCTGTTCGGTTGCTGTGCCAAACCAGACAGATATAAGAGGCGCAAAAGACAGACTCAATAAAGGAAAGTTAAGAATCAATAATGACAATAGAATCGTAGAAGTGTCTATTCCATCTTACCCCTTCTCTTTTTATTTGCCTATTTTAAATATAAGCATCTCTTAACTCCCAAAAAACCTCTGTCTTGATGTTGTGCCCCAGTGCAGTTTGTCAAACCGGTCACAATATCTGGCACGGTTTAATCCATTCATCAGAATTAAAACCTAGTTCTAAGTGGACTTGCAAACTTTGCACGCCAACAAGCGTCCTGTGGCCATTGGCCCAACAATGGGAATAAGCTGACACGGGGGCATTAAAGAAATGTTGAACCCCTCTTTTTGTCCATAAAATGCTCCGAGGATAAAAACATTGCTCAGACGCTAACCTTGGTTTGCAAAATTCAATACAATTAGCCTCTAGAAAGCACTCCCATTATCTTTTTATTGTGTTATTCACCTGCAGAAAGACTCCTTATTATTTAGTCCTCTCGTTAAATTAAATGGCTAGAGAAATATGCTTTTTAAAAAAAGCGGCTCCATTTTCGACCGAGGTAGCATTAAGATCCATTGTTTTGTTTGTCTATCATTTTAAAACATTTTCCCAGTGTTTGCAAGACACAATGGCTTTATTTTGTTGATTCTTTGACTGACATTAGTACGATTCAATCTTTTGTTGGGTGGCATTACAGTTCCTTGTCTATTGGTTTCGCTGGCTTTATATGGCCCGTCTCAGCTATTGCAATGATGTCCGTAGAATATGAACTCGTATGAACTCGGAAGACTTTTTAAAAAAGCAAAAATGCCTCTTTTCAAAGAGCCAGACAGTTTTACAATACGATAACTAGCATTTTCTTTGGGGAGTGGTTTTATCCTTCGGCAGTTTTGCTACGTTGAGGGAAAAGTTTTCATCGTGGTTCAGTCCAAGCCGTGAAGAAACAACATGGCGACTGCTTTAGAAAGAAGGTTGCAGTTTAATGAAGAGGAGAGCCAGACAGAAAAATGGCTCGGGAAGAAAAAAGAGAGTGAGCACATGCGGGGAGTGGGTTTTTATACCTTCTTGAGCCTTTTGTTTGGAGTTGTTCCTATGGCATGAACTTCGACCTGAGTCCGAGTGTGCCTTTCTGGTATTCTGATGGTGGTGGGTTAATCCTATTATGTCCCATGGGTCATATCCTTCCTCCCTGGGGCTGTGGCTGATGACTTAGATTTTTGGTGTGTTGATTTAGGGATCCTTCTTCCTAATCCCAGTTTCCTGATTCCAGTCTTTCTGACAAAATTATCACATCTGCATTTCTGCAGACTTGGTTTCTGTTTAGGACAGAGAGACTCTCTCTCTCTCTCTCTCTCTCTCTCTCTCTCTCTCTCTCTCTCTCTCTCTCTCTCTTCTCTCTCTCTCTCTCTCTCTCTCTCTGTGTGTGTGTGTGTGTGTGTGTGTGTGTGTGTGTGTGTGTGTTGGTTTCTGCCTTTAAATCCTTTAGAGAAATATATTCTGTCTTTTAAATATTTCCAAAAATATTTCTTTCTCTGAGGAAGGGGGGGCGCTGACTTCTCACAGCTACATTTGTGGATCTTGCCCGTGGACAAAAATAAAGAAGATCCAATTACAGGTCATCTTTGACATACCAAATTTGTTAGGGAAAACATCCCACATACTGGAAGTTGGTAATTTTTAAGAAGAGACTGGATAGCCGTTTGTCTGAAATGGTCTAAGGTTTCCTGCTTGAGCAAGGGGTTGGACTAGATGACCTCCAAGGTCCCTTCCAACTCTGTTAGTCTGTTACTGTATTGTCAACTAGCCAGGAAAAAAAATGGATCGGTGAGTGAGTGAGTGAGTGTGTGTGTGTCGTGGTCGTTACAATAGAGAAATCAGAAACCAGATCTCAAACCAGTTCTGAGATGACCCTAGAGAATGTAAATTTGAAAAAAAAATGACTATTTCAGGGAATAGAATTGGGTCTCAGGATCTATGGAGCTCCTTGGAGTGTGGATGGAGAGAATCAGGAAAGGCTCAGAGGGCTTCACCAGGGCAGGGATTTTAGCCAGAGATCTGTTGACAGAGTTGAAGGATCTGTTTGCAGTGTTGATAAATAATTTAAAGTCCAGCAGTGGGCAATTATGCAAATCCCATGATCTGTTTAGGGAAGCTTAACTGGAAGAGTTTGTCGCTGTAAAGCTTCATTTTTTTTGCCCCCCCCCCCCATCAACAGTTCCTCATCGCAATTAAACAGCAAACCGGAAAACAATTTGAACCCACCATCTCCTGGTGATTGGCCCAAAGTCACCCGGTCAGCTTTCACACCTAAGGCACAACTGGAACTCACCGTCTCCTGGTGATTGACCCAAAGTCACCCAGCTGGCTTTCACACCTAAGGCACAACTAGAACTCACCATCTCCTGGTGATTGGCCCAAAGTCACCCGGTCAGCTTTCACACCTAAGGCACAACTGGAACTCACCGTCTCCTGGTGATTGGCCCAAAGTCACCCAGCTGGCTTTCACACCTAAGGCACAACTAGAACTCACCATCTCCTGGTGATTGGCCCAAAGTCACCTGTCCAGTTTTTCATGGCTAAGGCGGGACTAGAATTCACACTCGCCCACTTTCCAGCCTCATGCCTTAACCGCTGACCACACTGGCTCCCTAATCCTTTTTGACAGTGCATAGATTTCAGAGATTAAAAGGGAAGTCCCTAATAACTTTTAAACTTATATTTTTATTATTATTTTCTCTTCCCCTCCTCCTCCTTCGCCCTATTTCGGCGAGAGCACCAGCTTCCCTCGTCAATCGTCCTTCTTCCGTGCTCAAAGTTCAGCGCCTCGAATCCGTTGTCCCCCATTCCCTGCCTCCTCGCCTGACAAGTATGTCAGAAAAGGTTTCCATCCATTGCCGAGGTCTGTGTAACGGATTCATTATGGAAGTAAATGTGACAGGTGTGGAGAACAGGACAAGCACCTTTTTCCTTAAGGCTGAACTTAGATGACAAGAAATCAATCTTCCCCAACCGGGGAGGAACAGCCTCTCTCGGGACCAAAGTCTACCGAGAAACTTTTTTCTCCAAGAGTTTTTTGGCTTCAGCTCAGGCTATTTCTGAAGGCTGCTCCTGCTAGGCAGAGTAAGTCACAGGGCCCTCGCTCCTTGCCAAGGCAACGTCTTTCTCCGAAAGACACAAAATACACATTTTCAGTTTCTTCCGTTCCGCATCTAGAAAGGAGAAGAGTTCACAGGCCGTCGAGCCCTTGGCTAATTTTAACGGAAGGTCAGCTGGGGTGGCTGGGATGTGGTGCAGGCGTCAACTGCCTTGTGGGCGATGATGCAGCTCAGCTCGGGTGGTCCTTCCTGGGCAAGGCCAGGTGGTCAAAGTTGGAGAAGCTGTGGCTGCAGACAGCTTGGCATCACCCTGGTTGTCCTGGTGATGGGTCAACTCATCCAAGCAAGGGTTTTGCAATGGCAAGCCTAGATACGTCAAGTAAGTTTCCCGAAGTGCAAAGCTGACTTGGCGTGGAAAAGTGAGCTTAATGATAGATAGATAGATAGATAGATAGATAGATAGATAGATAGATAGATAGATAGATAGATAGATAGATAGATAGATAGATAGATAGATAGACAGAAGAAGATAATAGGCATAGAGACAGACACAAAGATAGATAGATAGATAGATAGACAGACAGACAGACAGACAGACAGGTAGATAGAATATACAATTGATAGATAAGATAGATAGAAAGGTAGCTAGTTAGATAGATAGTTGACAATAGATAGATGAGAGAGAGAGAGAATATACAATTGATAGACAAATGATAAGATAGATAGAAAGGGTAGCTAGTTAGATAGATAGTTGACAGACAGACAATAGATGAGAGAGAGAGAATATACAATTGATAGACAAATGATAAGATAGATAGAAAGGTAGCTAGCTAGTTAGATTTGTTAGACAGACAATAGATAGATGATAGATAGAGACAGACAGAGACAGACAGACAAACAGATAGATGATAGATGATAGATGATAGATAGATAGATAGATAGATAGATAGATAGATAGATAGATGATAGATAGATAGATAGATAGATAGATAGATAGATAGATAGATAGAGATAGATAGATAGATAGATAGATAGATAGATGTAGGTAGGTAGACAGACAGATAGAATATACAATTGATACATAAATGATAAGATAGAAAGATAGCTTGATAGATAGATAGAGAGAGGAGAGAAGAGAAAGAAAGAAAGAAAGAAAGAAAGAAAGAAAGAAAGAAGAAAGAAAAGAAAGAAAGAAAGAAAGAAAGAAAGAAAGAAAGAAAGAAAAATAGGTACTATCAATGTTGATTCCAAAAGGAGGGGGCATTCAGCTGAGATGAAGAATATAATCCTGTTGTGACTTTTGCAACCCTTCACAATATATATATAAAGAGAGGGGGGGAAATCAGATAGATAGACTCTCTGTGTATCTGTGTCTGTGTGTCTGTATGTCTGTGTGTATGTATGTGCATGCGGGCACGTCTGTGATGGGCTGCAGAAATCACAACACTATCTTCTTCACCCCAGCTGAATTCATCCTTGTGGGAGCAACGTTCCGCAGCTCTTGTTTTAGCAAAGAAGAGAGGGATGCATCTGCTTTCTCGAGTTACAAACAATGGCAGCCCTTGCCGGGATCGGGGAAGATAGAGCTCGGACCAGTTAGAGCCGCACTTAACTAGGGGGAATAAAAGGGAAAAAAAGAAAGAAAACAAGAGCAGCAAGCAGGCTGTAATGTCTCCCTGGAGAATTGTGTCAGAGAATGCATAAGTAGCCATCAGTAGCAAAATACCATCCAGAAATGTAACTCAGCAGGGAATGCCACATTTCAGTAATGTCATTGCAAGATGTTGGCTTGCTCTCCAATTGTTTGCCTCTAAAATTGAGGCATTATATTGGGCCTAAGGAGCATCATAAAAACAATAAAAGTCGTCCTGACATTTTCCTCCTTTCCGCTTGCTGTCTCAGCTCTCCCAGCCTTGACCTTCCGCTCTCTGCAGTTGCTCCGTCTTTGAAAAAGTGAGGAGGGTTCAGGGAAGAGAGGGAGAGAGGGGAAAGGAGAGAGAGAGGGAGAGAGGGAAAGGAGAGAGGGGGAGAGAGGGAGAGGAAAACAGAGGGAGAGAGGGAGAGAGGGAGAGAGGAAAAGGGAGGGAGAGAGGGAAAGGGAGAGAGGGGGAGAGAGGGAGAGGAAAACAGAGGGAGAGAGGGAGAGAGGAAAAGGGAGAGAGGGTGAGAGAGGGAGAGGAAGACAGAGGGAGAGAGGGGAAAGGGAGAGAGAGAGGGAGAGGGAGAGCCAAAGTTGGAGGACCCCGGGAAAAGTTATAGAGCCCTATCAAAACTTTAGAAACTCCAGGTCATCCGTCAAGCATCTCAGTCCAGTTTTGGCAAATTGTCTCCAGGAGAAATTGAGTCATGGGTCTTCCCCTTTTACGCCCAGGAAGGATCTTCTCTGATGTTAGACATAGAAGACCATACATACATTCTTGACCTTGGCAGGTGCGAGTTGCGGAGCTTGAAGGTCTTTCTAGAGACTCTCAACATCTTTTTTGTGATAAGCTGACCAAAACTGGCTGCCATATTCCAGGGGGGCTGTGTGTCTTCAGACTACTGAAGAGAGGATTAAGCAGTCCAACAGAGGACCTTCACAACACTTTTTGTTCTCCGCATCCCTAAATAAATGCAACAAGGTCACGCTTCACTGTCAAAATGCATCTGACCCTATTTCTCCAAATAAATGTTGAAAGCAAATTCTTTCCTTCAACTGAACTGGATGAAAGGAGCTTTAGATAGCAAGTTTTTTGCCTTGTAAATGTATTTCAAGTTTTCCCCCCCCTCTCTCTCTCTCTCTGTCTCTCTCTCTCTCTGTGTGTCTCTCTTTCTCTCTCTGTCTCTCTGTCTCTCTGTCTCTCTCTCTCTCTCTCTCTCTCTCTCTCTCTCTCTCTCTCTCTCTCTGTGTCTCTCTCTCTCTCTTTCTCTCTATCTATCTGTCTCTCTCTGTGTGTCTCTCAGTGTCTCTCTTTTGCTCTCTGTCTCTCTCTCTCTCTCTCTCTCTGTGTGTGTGTGTGTGTGTCTTTCTCTCTCTCTCTCTCTCTCTCTCTCTCTCTCTCTTTTCTTTCTTTCAATATCTCTTCCCAAAATAGAGAGAATTCTGTAATTCTGATCTCTCTCTCTCTCTCTCTCTCTCTCTCTCTCTCTCTCTCTCTCTCTCTCTCTCTCTCTCTCTCTCTCTCTCTCTCTCCTCTCTCTCTCTCATCTCTCTCTCTCTCTTTCAATATCTCTTCCCAAAATATAAATACGCTTTCCCTCTGGCTGTGACGCCTATATGCAGAAATAAAAAATGGGTCTGGGCTAACTTAAAGGATTGTAAAGACAAACTGGGGAGACACGCTTAAAGGCAACCGAATCATTTTTTTCCCCTGGCTTTTTCTTGCTTACTTGCTTGTTTCTTTTTCTTTTTTTCCTCTTCCCCAGTTTGAAAAATATTTATGTACTTTGCCTGAGACGATGGAGATAAATACGCCGAGGTTTCATTATTAAGGAAACACTTGCAAGCTCATGGAACTTGGGCACATAATACAAAATTCATGAGCGCTGGCTGCTGGCTGCATTAAACCACTTAGTGTGGGTCACTCGAACAAAGCTGATCTGTTTGCATTCTAACCAGAAGACTGTCAGAGCTGGGTGTCCATGTAGACCCCCCCCCCACCCTTTAAAATGGCCTTCGGACATTGTTTTCCTCTTTTGCTTCTCCTCCTTCTCTTCCTCCTGCTCCAGAAAGTTCTTAGAAAACCATCTTCTTAAGGTTTTCCTCCTTTGAATAACAAGGAATGGTGAGTCCCGAAGGTGAGATGGGCTCTTATGCAAAACGAAGGAATAAATTGTCCTTCCGGAAGTGTGTTCCTTATTCCCAGGAGATCCATCTTCAGGCTGGATCAGGCCAGAGAACTCAAGTGAATGTTCTCGTCACCCCAGTGGCAGACCAAAAGGCTCCATCATCTGTTTGAAGGCCCCCATTATTCAACCTGATCCATGGATACTGCCAGAAAAGTGTATAAAATAAATCAACTCCACTATTGCAAGGATTTTTCCTTCCTTTCAAATTGCTTCCCTGTGACATCCCTGCTCCCTGTGAATTTTCTCTCTCTCTCTCTCTCTCCCTCTCTCTCTCTCCCTCTCTCTCTCTCTTTTTTAAACCCCTCTTTTTCTTTCTTTCTTTTTTTTTTTAATGAGACTCCCCACCTCCTGTTTTCCATTGTATTCAGATGTTGTAAAGAATTTATCTTCAAGATTAAGAGTTGGACGGGGGACTAAATTTTAGAGTCAGTGGGTCTGGAATAAATTGAAGTCTGGAATGAGATTACAACACAGGCTGCTTTGGTGAAGGATGGACGGCCCTCGCCGCTATCAAAGTGGATTGGACATTTGTTTGAATACATTGTTTATATTTGTTATCATTTTCCCTGGGAAAACTAATTAAGGGACTAATTGATTGTTTTGTTGTGCTCCTAATTAACTCCATATGGTGCACATCTCCACAGAGATATTGCAAGAGTTATTAGAAGTTGGGTGATAGTTTCAGGAACAAGACTTGGAAACTAATTGTCTTTAAGAGAGGCAGGAAGAAGAATTTTAGCAATTTAAGAATAGCGGAATAACAGAGTTGGAAGGGACCTTGGAGGTCATCTAGTCCAACCCCTTGCTCAGGCAGAAAACCCTACACCATTTCGGACAAATGGCTGTCCAGTCTCTTCTTAAAAACTTCCAGTATTGGAGCATTCACCGCTTCTGGAGGCAGGTGGTTCCACTGGTTAATTGTTCTAACGGTGAGGAAATTTCTCCTTAGTTCTAGGTTGCTTCTCTCCTTGATTAGCTTCCATCCGTTGCTTCTTCTCCTGCCTTGCTTTGAAGAATCGGTTGACCCCCTCTTCTTTGTGGCGTCTCCTTAGATATTGGAACAGTGCCATCATGTGACCCCTTGCTCCTTCTTTTCATCTTGTTCTTTTCAAGTCTTTTGAAAGATTTGAAGTCTTTGCCAAAACTGGAAGAACTAATATGGACCATTGCCATCAGGCAGGAATGCCTCTCCTTGGACTTGAAGGATGTTGTCTATTTGTACATGTGTTTACCTCAAGGGATGTGTTTATATGTGTGTTTATACAAAAAAATGCCCAGATCCCTAGAAAGAGCACAGAGAAGAGCAACAAACATGATCAAGAGTTTGGAGGCTTAGTCCCTTAGATTCTCTCTCTCTTTCTCTCTCTCTCTCTCTCTTTCCCCCTCTCTCTCTCTTTCCCTCTCTCTCTCTCTCTTTCCCTCTGTCTCTCTCTTTCTCTCTCTCTCTCTCTTTCTTTCTCTCTCTCTCCATCACTGTCTCTCTCTTTGTCTCTCTCTTTCTCTCTCTCTCTCTCTCTCTTTCTCCTTCTTCCTACACCTTCTGCCTGAAACAGTGAGCTTGAAAATCTCTCTCTCTCTCTCTCTCTCTCTCTCTCTCTCTCTTTCTCTTTCTTTCTCATTCTCTTTCTCTTTCTCTCTCTCTCTTTCTTTCTCTTTCTCTCCCTCTCCATCACTGTCTCTCTTCTCTCTCTTTCTCTCTCTCTTTGTCTCTCTCTTTCTCTCTCTTTCTCATTCTCTTTCTCTCTCTCTCTTTCTCCCTCTCCCTACACCTTCTGCCTAAGGAAATGGTGAGCTTGAAAATCTCTCTCTCTCTCTCTCTTTTTCTCTCTCTAATCCACGTCAAAAATTGCCGTGAGGCCAAATTGTACATCGCAATATAAACTAGGAAGGGGGGAAATTATGTTCTATGTACCGTTGTGAATTACTGACTGGCCGATGTGTGCTCACAGCCCCAGTTTTGAGAACGAGGCCACGTTGCGCACACACTATCCATCAATGCCCTATTTTACATTAACTATTTTAGATATAGTCCGTTCTCTTGGCTTCCGCTCACCCACGCTTTGTTTTCTTCATTTAGATGATGGATTGAATTCAACCGTGATATTGTCTGGAATGGAAAGGACCACGAATGAGCACAAGGGACATACGCAATTAATGAGCATCTCCCTTTTCAACAAGTCGGTAAGCCATCTATGTTGTTTAACCTATATACCAGCTCTTGTCCTTGAGAACAATTTGGGATAAATTATAAGCCATAGAAAAACCATTTTAGGGGCTCATTAGCCCAATGGAAGAGATGATGATAAATGTTTAGGAGAAGTAGTCTTTATCAAAAATAGAACTTCTCTGGCAGAGAGATTCTAGGAAGATCTGCTGACCCAACTGGAGTTAAAATTCTCTTTGACTCCACATGGAAAGGAAGAACTTTTAGGATCACTTCCCAAGCATAAGTGGTGACAAAGAGCACACTTTTGCTACCATTGCAAGCAGAGACACAAACAACACACAAAATGTTAGGTTAGAGGATCTGAAATGCTGCTTTACCACCTGCAAGGAATGGATGGATAAATGTAGAGTTGATTTACTGGACAGGGAAGACACCCACTCTAGGAAGAAAAAAAACCAGTCCTTATTTCTGTGTGATGTCTGTCCTCATCTCAAACACGGACTTAGCAATTGCGGTTTTTTGTTGTTGTTGTTGTTGTCTTGCCGAAGCCCATGTTGTCCTTCCTGTGCTTTAGAAAAAAGAAAAGGCCTGAGACATTTCCCCCCCAAAAATATCATACAAATAAACCGAAAAATAAGTCAATAAACCGGCAGCATATTTATCAAAGCTAAAAGAAGGAGGATAATAAAGGGAGACCCCAGCGGTGTGTCAGGATCCCAGCCACGCCAAACAATTTGCGCAAGAATAATTAAAAGCTTGTTAGACTAGAAATCGTTGAATGCCTGAACTTACCTACAAATATTCTATGGGGTTGGTTGGTTGGCTGTATTGGAATAAGTTGATTTTTCTTTGCTTTGATTCCCTCGCCGTATGCGGCTCCATTTTTCTACTAAAGGCTGTTCCATCCGACATATTTAACCAGGTTGCATTCCCATACAAGAGTAAACTTGGTTAATATTGGCTCTGCTGGGTTTTGATGATTTAGTGGGAGAATCTGGTTATTTTTCCTAGATTCAGATATATTATAGTAATTGGGTTAAATGTGTCCACCCAGGCTATCAGTAAATTAACATTCTGAGGGTTTATAATGTCATGTCTCATCAGGAAGGAAGGAAGGAAGGAAGGAAGGAAGGAAGGAAGGAAGGAAGGAAGGAAGGAAGGAAAGGAAAGGAAGGAAAGAGAAACAGCAAGAGAAAAAGGAAGGAAATGAAAGAGGAAGGAAGGAAGGAAGGAAGGAAGGAAAGAGAAACAGCAAGAGAAAAAGGAAGGAAGGAAATGAAAGAGGAAGGAAGGAAGGAAGGAAGGAAGGAAGGAAGGAAGGAAGGAAGGAAAGGAAGGAAAGGAAGGAAAGAGAAACAGCAAGAGAAAAAGGAAGGAAGGAAATGAAAGAGGAAGGAAGGAAGGAAGGAAGGAAAGAGAAACAGCAAGAGAAAAAGGAAGGAAGGAAATGAAAGAGGAAGGAAGGAAGGAAGGAAAGGAAGGAAGGAAGGAAAGAGAAACAGCAAGAGAAAAAGAAAGGAAGGAAGAAGGGAGGGAGGGAGGGAGGGAAGGAAGGAAGGAAGGAAGGAAGGAAGGGAGGGGAAGGGGAAGGGGAAGGGGAAGGGAAGGAAAGGGGAAAGGGATGGGGAAAGAAAAGGGGAAGGGGAAAGGAAAAAGGAAGGAGATATTCTTTTAAATATTTTAATCCAGGACTTTTTCAACAAGCCAATCGGTGTTTTTCCGATGACCAGTTAGGATGGACATCAGCTTCTTTTCCTTTCTGTACTGCTTTGAATTTCCTTGTGTTTTCCCGGTGGGTGCATGTACCCGGCGGCCACACATGATGGTACATTGGAGGTCAGATTCCTATGTGCCCCCTCCCCACAAATAATATCCAGCCAGCCTTTAATCTCAGGGGGTTCCAGTTATCTGGAGAACACGGAAACAAAACAAAACATAAAAACGCCAGTGTTGCAAGACCTTCCTCAACTAATAATTACTCCACAGCAAGGCTGTGAAATCTGCTATTAACCTGGGGGCAAAGTGCATTTTGTTAATCAGCCGGAGTTTGTATTCTATATTTTTCATACATGCACATCCACTGCATAGAAGAGAGGGCTGACTTAATCACCGGGGGTGATGGGTCCATGCCATATCGGGCAGCTGCACCAATGAGGAAGTCTTAGTACCGCTTTATAAAGCCTTAGTAAGGCCACACCTGGAATACTTCATCCAGCTTTGGTTACCACATTACAGAAAAGATGCTGAGACTTGGGGAAAAAAGGTGCAGAGAAGAGCAACTAAGATGATCAAAGGCCTGGGGACTAAAACATACGAAGAACGGTTGCGGGATTTGGGAATGGCCAGTCTAGAGAAAAGAAGGATGTGTGGGTGACATGATAGCAATATTTCAGTATTCCAGAAAGCAGGCATTTTTCAGAAGGCAGGACAAAAAACAATGGATGGAAACTAATCAAGGAGAGAAAACCTGGAATGAAGGAGAAACTTAACAGTGAGGACAATCAAACCAGTGGAACAGCTTGCCACCAGAAGTTGGGGGTGCTTCATCACTGGAGGTTTTTAAAGATCGCTTGGAGAGCCATTTATCTGAAATGGTATTAGGTCTCCTGCTTGAACAGGGGGCTGGACTAGAAGACCTCCAAGGTCCCTTCCAGCTCTATTCTGATTAATGTCAAGACCCATTGCGAGAGTTGAAAAGATAAAGATCTTTTCCCTGTCCAGTCGTGTCCAAGTCTAGGGTGCAATGCCGATCTCCTTTCCCGCATGGTCCAAAGGCAATTTCTGCAGTCATGTGGCCAGCATGTCTATATGCCAAAGGCACACGGAACGCTCTTACCGTCCCACCAAAGTGGTACCTATTTATCTACTCACATGCTTTCGAATGGCTAGGTTGGCTGCAGCTGAGGTAAAGCACGGGAGCTCACTCCATTGCAAGGAGTTCGGATCTCAAACCCGGGCTGTCAGTTCTCCAGCTGACAAGCTCAGTGTCTTTAAAGACTGCTGAGCCACCGTGCAAGAGTTGTAGGATGCTCTATACCAGGGCTCTTCAAACTTGGCCCTTTGAGGACTTGTGGACTTTCTCAGCCAGCCTCCATTTTGTTTGTTAGATTTAAGACCGGGGTCTTCAAACTTGGCCCTTTGATGACTGGTGGACTTCAACTCCCAGAATTCCTCAGCCAGCCTCCATTTTGTTTGTTAGATTTAAGACCAGGGTCTTCAAACTTGGCCCTTTGATGACTGGTGGACTTCAACTCCCAGAATTCCTCCGCCAGCCTCCATTTTGTTTGTTAGATTTAAGACCAGGGTCTTCAAACTTGGCCCTTTGATGACTGGTGGACTTCAACTCCCAGAATTCCTCCGCCAGCGTGCTTGGCTGAGGAATTCTGGGAGTTGAAGTCCACCAATCATCAAAGGGCCAAGTTTGAAGACCCCCTGCTCTATATCAACATTGCAGGGACTGAGTTTTCCAGGGCAGTTTGATCTGATTTATTGCAGCAAGGTAGACCGTCAAGAGCTGGTCAAAGGGATCCCTTTTCTCTCCATCGGATTCTAGGCACAGGCAATACTGTCCGTTGATCTTTCCAAAGTGGGTCCGGATGGGCGCCCAGAGAAATATAGATCAGTTGAGGAGGCTCGGCGCCACTTTTCCATCCCATCTGAATATTTCAGCAGAAAATGTGGCAAATCTCGTGGAGGACACATTGGGGAGCAGCCTACAGCTTCCTTTCTTCTATTGAAATTCGTTCCCTCTCTTCTCGTCCTCGGTTGGCATGGCTTGATTATTGAGTTCCGCGTTCATCCGTCTCTGAAAAGATTAAACTGTCTCCTGGAAAAGGCTACCATGTCCCAGGAGAGACGCAATCCCGCTTTTGCACATTTTTTCCCTCTCCCTGCGACATGTTGAGCAGAACCATTTTCAGGTGTGCCAGTTTTCAGAACTTTACAAAACTTGGAAATGATAGAAAGTAGGTCCTGTACAACTTTTCCTTCTAGATATTGCCAATATCTTCACCAATCAAAGCTTTCTCTTTCTTTCTTTCTTTCTTTCTTTCTTTCTTTCTTTCTTTCTTTCTTTCTTTCTTTCTTTCTTTTTCTTCCTTTTCTTCTTTCTTTCTTTCCTTCCCTCCTTCCTTCCTTTTCCCTTTCCTTTCCTTTCCCTTCCTTTCCTGTCCTTCCTTCCTCCCTCCCTCCCTCTTTTCTTTCTTTCTTTCTTTCTTTCTTTCTTCCTTTTCTTTCTTTCCCTCCTTCCTTCTTTTTTTCATTTCCTTTCCTTTCCCTTCCTTTCCTTTCCTGTCCTTCCTTCCTTCCTCCCTCCCTCCCTCCCTCCTTTCTTTCTTTCTTTCTTTCCCTCCTTCCTTCCTTTTTTCATTTCCTTTCCCTTCCTTTCCTGTCCTTCCTCCCCTTTTTTCTTTTTTTCTTTCTTTATTTTCTTTCCTTCCTGTCTCCCTCCCTCCATTCCTCCTTCCTTCCTTTCTTTCCTTTCACTTCCTTTCACTTCCTTCCTCTCTCCCTCCCTCCTTTCACTTCCTTTCTCTCTCCCTCCCTCCTTTCATTTTCTTTCTTTCTTTCTTTCTTTCTTTCTTTCTTTCTTTCTTTCTTTCTTTCTTTCTTTCTTTCTTTCTTTCTCCTCTTTTCCGCCTAACCATGTCCAGGCTGAAGGCTGGTAACAGTAGGCTGTCTCATGACTCATTCCAATGTCATCACTGTAACTATCATAGCAATATGGGTTTTCAGTAGCCAAACATCAAGGTAATAACAACGCCAACGAAAAGTGTTGTGTTCTGACAATCATAGAAAAAAAAATGGGGAGTGGGCAGAGGAGGCCTTCTGGAGGCCTTTTTTGCATTATTTGGTCTGGACTCCCCACCAGGCATGATATTATAATAAAAGAGAGGGAGAGATGAACTCATAATAAATAATAAGGGTAATGAAATGACATCCCTTATTTTCTGCCTCTTTGCAAACTGTTTGAGAATGGCTTGCTTCGGTCTCACGCTGTTTTGGAGAAGGGATGTTGCTTGCTGCAAATTACTTTGGCATGCAATGTAGGTCACCTGAAGCCAAAGAGAGAAAGCTGGTTGATGTACAAAATACGCACTCTGCAAAAAATAGACAAAGAGATATATATATATATTTCCCTACAGATTTTAAGTCATCCAAACTGCCAATTGACCTAGTTCTTCCTACAGAGCCTGGAGTCCCTGGTACATCTACTGGAAGAGACACACTTGAGACTTTTCTAGTGTCATGGATGTTCAGACGAAATGCCCGCTCGGAAGTACAGAATGTAAGAGGGAAGACCGAGTGGGAATGAGAAAGTAAGTCATGTGAAAGAGAGATGCAATAAGAGCTATGATCCTCGTTCCCTTCCTTCAGGATGGAGATGTTGATGGAGAGCAAACCAGGATGGGAGATGAACTCCTACAGGTTGCAGTGGGGATGCTGGTGGAGAGCAAACCAGGATGGGAGATGAACTCCTACAGGTTGCAATGGGGATGCTGGTGGAGAGCAAACCAGGATGGGAGATGAACTCCTACAGGTTGCAATGGGGATGCTGGTGGACAGCAAACCAGGATGGGAGATGAACTCCTACAGGTTGCAATGGGGATGCTGGTGGAGAGCAAACCAGGATGGGAGATGAACTCCTACAGGTTGCAATGGGGATGCTGGTGAACAGACCAGGATGAGAGATGAACTCCTACAGGTTGCAATGGAAATGTTGATGGAGAACAAACCAGGATGGGAGATGAACTCCTTCAGATTGCAATGAGGATGTTGGTGGAGAGCAAATCAGGATAGAAGATGAGCTACTGATTGATTCATTGGTTGGTTGGTTGGTTGGTTGGTTGGTTGGTTGGTTGGTTGGTTGGTTGATTAAGAAAAAAACAGCCCTAGAGACTTTAATCAGTGAAAGACAGATACCTGGGAAGGATGGAGGCTGAAAAACTGTAATGGGGGAGGGGGCGAGTTAAAACCAGACATAGAGAAATGGGAAAGTAATAAGCAGAATCTTTTTTTATTATTTTAAAGGCTGCATCTTTTTTTTTTTTTACAAGAAAACGTCCCCACACCACTAAATGTGGATTCTGTTTAAGATAAACTATCCCTGGCGTTTGGAAAACAGAAAATATTAATGAAATGGCATGAAGGCAGACACAAGAGGCCCCCTGGGGAATAGTAATGAGAAGGCACACTCAGCTAGAAGAGGCCAAATTATCGGATAAATTGTACCCTCCTCCAATTTATTTACAACTCAGATTCACCTCCCCTCCCTCCCAAGTCAGGGTGTTGTTTGATTTTGACACGTCTTATGACGCTTGGGCCAAATTCTGACCTTTCCTGTTTTCTTCATTCCCTCCCCTCTTCCTCTGCTTTGAATGGTCACAAGCTCTGGCTATTTAGTTTTACGTTTCTTTGCTTTCATTGGGTTTCCGTTTCCTGCTGCCGGCACAATTTTTTTTTCCTGTTTTAATATCAAGGCAGGATTCAAATCTAATCAAAGCAAATGCATAGAATCCTCTCTTTTCGTGGATCGATCACTTCATCCTTTTTTTTTTTATGGGGCAGGCAGGGATTTTTTTTTTAAAAAAAAAAAGCCAAAACTGAAAAAGAGTATCTTACGACGGAACGGTGGTAAGATTTTTCATGCTAACGACCGCTGCAGCATCCCCAAGGTCACGTGATCAAAATTCGGTTGCCTGGCCACTGGCATGCACTTAGGACGGTTGCCAGTCTCCCAGGGTCACGTGATCCCCTTTTGCGACCTTTGGACAAGCAAAGTCTTAATGATGGTCTTATGAACTGCAGTAATTCCCTTAACCAAGGTCGTAAAATGGGGCAAAACCCATTGAACAACTGTCCAGCTTAATGCTTGAAATGTTGGGCTAAGTCAAGTCCTGTGACTTGGCTCCTAGATAAGTGATCATATTATCCAACACTGATGACCAACATCCAAGAATTAACTCAATCTTCACAGGTATAGTATATAGGTGGTACCTTGCTCAACAGTTGCAACTGTGAGAGGGATTTCGGAGTCCTAATGGACAATCCCTTAAATATGAGCCAGCCGTGTGCTGCAGCTGCCAAAAAAGCCAACACAGTGCTGGGCTGCATCAACAGAGGGATAGAATCAAGATCACGTGAAGTATTAATACCACTTTACAAGGCCTTGGTAAGGCCACACCTGGAATACTGCAGCCAGTTTTGGTCACCACGATGTAAAAAAGATGCTGAGATTCTGGAAAGAGTGCAGAGAAGAGCAACAAAGATGATCAGGGGACTGGAGGCTAAAACATACAAGGAATGGTTGCTGGAATTGGGTCTGTCTAGTCTAATGAAGAGAAGGACGAGGGGGGACAGGATAGCAGTCTTCCAGTATCTCAGGGGCTGCCCCAAAGAAGAGGAAGTGAAGCTATCTCCAAAGCACCTGAAGGCAGGACAAGAAGCAACGGATGGAAACTAATCATGGAGAGAAGCAACCTGGAACTAAGGAGAAACTTCCCGACAGTCAGAACAATTAACCAGTGGAACCACCTGCCTCCAGAAGTGGTGAATGCTCCAACACTGGAAGTTTTTAAGAAGAGACTGGACAGCCATTTGTCTGAAATGGTATAGGGTTTCCTGCCTAAGCAGGGGGTTGGACTAGATGACCTCCAAGGTCCCTTCCAACTTTATTATTATAAATTATAAATTAAATTTGCATGAAACAGGAGTAGATGGTCCTCCTCTTGGTCCACTGTGATAGTGGGAGTAAGCTAGATGATCTTCTACAGTTCCCTTGTGCAATTCCTGGGACAGGAAATGATTGGTACCTTTCTATCAGGGGAACCGAGCCAAGACTTGTTCACAGCTGTTAAGAAAATGAATACAAACAGCAATAAAATCGGCAATTTAAAGTGAAGGGCAGGCTTGACATTTATCAATCCGCAAAGCTGAATGAACGCTCCAAACAATTACATTAATCAGAGACCTCTACATCTGTTTTTCTACCTGCCATAACAGGGAAACTGCCAGGCGTGACTCAGAATTATGTTCAGCAACCAGCTCATTATTCCCCCTGATGTAACCTGTGAGTACATCAAAACAAAGTGTTGGTTGCGGTGAAAGGAGGAGGAGGTGGAGGAGGAGAAGGTAGAGGTGGAGAAGGAGAAGGAGAGGGTGAAGAAGGAGAAGGAGAAAGAAAAGGAGAAGGTGGAGATGAACATGGAGAAGGACAAGGTGGGGAAGGAGAAGATGGAGATGAAGATAGACATGAAGGTGGAGAAGGACAAGGTGGGGAAGGAGAAGATGGAGATGAAGATAGACATGAAGGTGGAGAAGGACAAGGTGGAGAAGGAGAAGGAGAAAGAAAATGAGAAGGAGGAGGTGGAGATGAAGGTGGAGAAGGAGAAAGAAAATGAGAAGGAGGAGAAGGAGAAGGAGGAGGTAGAGATGAACATGGAGAAGGACAAGGTGGAGAAGGAGAAGGAGAAGATGGAGATGAAGGTAGACATGAAGGTGGAGAAGGAGAAGATGGAGATGAAGATAGACATGAAGGTGGAGAAGGAGAAGATGGAGATGAAGATAGACATGAAGGTGGAGAAGGAGAAGATGGAGATGAAGATACACATGAAGGTGGAGAAGGAGAAGGTGGAGAAGGAGAAGGAGAAGGAGAAAGAAAATGAGGAGAAGGAGGAGGTGGAGATGAAGGTGGAGAAGGAGAAAGAAAATGAGAAGGAGGAGAAGGAGAAGGAGAAGGAGGAGGTAGAGATGAAGGTGGAGAAGGACAAGGTGAAGAAGGAGACGGACAAGGTGGAAATGAAGGTGGAGAAGGACAAGGTGGAGAAGGACAAGGAGGGGAAAAGAAGGAACATAGTCCTTTCAGCAGTTCAAAGTAGGTTCCCCACCCATTTGCACCTTTCAGGTGACCTTGAGAGCACAGATAAACCTTCAAATGGCCTCAACGACTCTCAGAAAGACTACCAATGACCAGATGACTGCAAGAAATATAAATCTTTCCATACCTCACCATTCAGTCAGAACCAAAGAAGCGAAACGTCTTCAAGCAAAAACAAAGGAAGTCCAGTTGCCTCTCAAAAAAGCACCTTTGGGACAATTTCTTACCCAGAGGTCTACTTTCCTTTGGGGGAAAGTTCTCCTCCAAGTTTCGAGAGTCGGCTTAATTTCAAATCCAGGGACCTGATTTCAGAATCAATGAAGGATTGGACGAAATGAAAGCTGGAGTTTTCTTCAAGCCGTACGTTGCCACTCCGACTCAGAAGAGTTGCTATTAATTCATACAAGAAACCGAACACTACTTTAGTCTTTTAAAAAATTACAGACAAAAAAAAACTTAATTTAACCATCCAGCTCTTGCAATTGCCTCTGTGGGGGGGGGGATTCTGTGTTTGTTTGTTTGTTGCAAACTGAATTCTGCAGAGCAATTTTCAGCTTGTTGCCCTCTGGGCCCAATGCAACCCTGTCTTGTAAAAGAAGAAATTGATCCTGTTTACACTTGACGTTTTGTTTTTTGTTTTTTCCCTCCCCTCTTCTTTTGGAAAACATTGGTTAAGCTGTAATGGAATCATCCATGCTGCAAAAGACACAGATACAAATACATTCGCTTGGCCTGGAGAGATGCCTTCACGTTTAACAAGACAAGAATTAGAGACTAAATAAATAAATAAATAAATAAATAAATAAATAAATAAATAAATAAATAAATAAATAAATAAATAAATAAATAAATAAATAAATAACTAAATAACTAAATAACTAAATAAATAAATAAATAAATAAATAAATAAATAAATAAATAAATAAATAAATATCACATGCATCTATAGGGAAGGAAATTTGACAAGTCCCATTTCTAATTCCAATATTTATTGCTACATATTACTATTATTCTTTTCTACTCTTATTGGTATCATTGTTATGATTATTATTATTCTGTTGTTTTGCATGTGCACTGAGAGCTTCTGACCTAGAGACAAATTCCTTGTGGTCTAATCATAATTGGCCAAATAAAGCTATTCTGTTCTGCAAGATCGAATTCTATTCTATTCTATTCTATTCTATTCTATTCTATTCTATTCTATTCTA
>JARGCV010000110.1:275000-285000 GCA_034064705.1 Bothrops alternatus | reverse complement strand
CTGGAGGCTCAGGAAATATTCCTTGTCTAAATTGTCTTCTGAGTATACATAAAGGGACCAGATTAAATAGTTGGAAATACAAGAGAGCAGGAGGGCATTGTTAACAAGGCTTTGGGGAGGGGGAAAAAATATACCTGGCTGAATGCTGAAATCCACAGTCCACTATCCACCTATATAAGAATAATTCCATGTCTTAGTGAACCAATAGAGGCGTCAGTGTAATTAGGCTTTCAGCAGTGCCTGGATTTTAGTCTTAAATCTAATCTTAATTTGATTGTGGGTTTTTAATGTTGCCTTCTGTTTCTGTGTGTTTGTTTGTTTGTTTGTTTGTTTGTTTGTTTGTTTGTTTGTTTAAAAAGCAAGCCCCTGAATGCACACGGGAGGAGAGAAGAGGCAGAAACTTTACTTCAATCATTGAACAATGGATAATTTCTATTTGCAGTGCAGGAAAGATAGAGAACAGAATGGGATTGTGGTTTGATGGTGGTCTCCCGTTTGTCCCGGGCTGAGCCTGATCTGTGAGTGATGACTGGGGAGAAAGGGGTGGATACAAATTAAATTCAGAAATAATATTTCTGTATATTAAGTTCTGCATAATAAGGGAGGGGGCTAGCATAAGACAAATCGAAAGGGAAAAGGTAAATCAGATGCTTTGGGCACGAACTTTTCGATCCGGCTTTGCTACCCTGTAATCACTTGGCTTTAGTAACGGTGAATTTGTTCACAATGAATCCGTTCACAATGAATTCGAGAGTCTTTCTTTTCTAACTTGACCACGCTGGGACAGCAGACAGTAGCAGCAATGTGGACTTGCAGCCATTGGCCAATCAGAAGTCGTGTCCACAACTAACAGCAATCGCGCTTAAGACTTATTTACCGCTTCACAGTCCTTTACCACCCTCTCTAAGCGGTTTATGGAGTCAGCCTCTGCTCCCTCTCCCCCAACAATCTGGGTCCTCATTTTATCGACCTTGGAAGGATGGAAGGAGTCCACCTGGAACCGGTGAGAATCGAACCACCAAATTGCAGGGAGCCGGCAGTCAGCAGAGTTAGCCTGCAGTGCTGCATTTTAACCACTGTGCCACCACAGCTCAAGAGAGATCGTGCAATATATTTGGCACCATTTGTTTGATTGTGCATGATCGGCAGCTTTTCAAGCAGATGGAATTCATGGCTTCCTGTCCCTGTGGGTCACTGCAATGCTATTTTTCCTCTTCCCTCCTCCTCCTCCTCTGGATTTCCTTTTGTGTGGTGTCATTATAAGCCTCAAGACAGAACTGGTCTCAGGCTTATATTTGTAAGCAACACGGGGGCACTTTACTTCTATATACCGTGTACACAAAACATGCAGATTCGTATACATACAGACCCAGAAAGGCAACCTGCTTTATTTACAAGGATGTTCCCCCCTGGGTGTAATAGCAAGCCTGTGCACATTTTCCTTTCTCCTACGACAGATACGTGCAGTAATTTTTCTCTAAGCTCCCGTCCCCAGGAGCAGGGGGTTGAAGGATTTGCTTGAAGTACTTAGTGGTAAAAGCACACAAACAGGTAAAATAGCAAGCACTTTGTCCCTAGATTTAAGCAGCACACGGCAGCAGCTGCATTCAGATCGATGCAGGTTTTTATTGTTTTATTCAGAGAAACTGGAGAGGGAGGGAGAGAGAGAGAGAGAGAGAGAGAGAGAGAGAGAGAGAGAGAGAGAGAGAGAGAGAGAGAGAGAGATAATAATAATAATAATAATAATAATAATACTACAGAATAGACGAGAAAGAACTGCAGAAGATAACAAAATACAAAGACCTACAAATAGAAATAGAAAGACTGTGGCAAAGGCAGTAGTAATAGGCGCCTTGGGTGCAATCCCAAAACAACTGGAGCACCACTTGAACACCATTGGCATTGACAAATTCACCATTAGTCAATTGCAAAAGGCGGCCTTACTAGGAACTGCTTCCATCTTGCGATGATATCTGTAATACCATCAAACATCCACATTGAGAAGGACTGGCTGACTGTTTGATGATGATTAATAATAATAATAATAATAATAATAATAATAATAATAATAATAATAATAATAATAATAATAATAAGAAGAAGAAGAAGGAGAAGGAGAAGGAGAAGGAGAAGGAGAAGGAGAAGGAGAAGGAGAAGGAGAAGGAGAAGGAGAAGGAGAAGGAGAAGGAGAAGGAGAAGGAGAAGGAGAAGGAGAAGGAGAAGGAGAAGGAGAAGGAGAAGGAGAAGGAGAAGGAGAAGGAGGAGTTGGACTTTGGAGGTCATCTAGTCCAACCCCCTGCTCAGGCAGGAAACCCTGTACCATTTGGGACAAATGGCTGTCCCAAATGTTAAATATTTATATATCCTGAAATATGATTTAATTCAGGATGTGGAGATGTTAACTCGGAGAGGTTGACAAATAATTTTAAAAAGGAGGAAAAAAGCACCTAGATATTTTTTAAAAAAAAATTTAAAATAATAATAACATCCATAGGAATGCCAAAGCATATTTGGCGGAAAGTATATTTTCCCCACTGAGAACGTTGACTCTTTTTAAACTTGCAGGGAAGAAAACTGAATATATTGCATTCTGTAAGCAGCTAAAATGATGTTACATTGAAAAACCATAACCTGTTTCCAATCACTCTAGAGATCAAGATGCAGAATAATGAATTTATTGTCCGGGAAGACAACTTCCGGTTTAAAGCAGGAGGGGCAAAATTGTAATGGTAAGATCAGTTTAACCATACAATTTCTGATTCCACAGACAACTTCTAAAAATCTATTTCTTTATTTATGAAACTTTATTAAGCTTCTATGGCTCCCATCTCGCAGTGGTGAATTTAGGCAGCTTACAGGCATTCAATTTTTGTTAAATCTTGGAATCGGTGGGGAAATATTAAGGTTCTTGATTGCTGGGATTCTTTTCTTTTGGGTTATTAAGGCTTCTTGTTGTATTTCGTGGGACAGAGAGATGAAAACCTGGTGACTTTGGGAAAAAAAAACCCAGTGAATGCAGTCCTAATGCTTTAATGTATTAATCCCCTGTAATCCTGTCAAACTTCCAAAGAATTTCAACACGGGCTGACAGGAAATCTCAGCTGTAGCTGCTGAATTTTCTCAAGGAGTGGGAGGTGATTCCTCTGCTCCAGCTTCCTGTCACTCAATGGTGGGCAGGTGGGCGGGTAGAGAGAAATCGGAATATTATCAGAAAGTAGAATGGATCATGGGTAAATGGCAAATTAGATGGATGGATGGATGGATGGATGGATGGATGGATGGATGGATGGAGGAAGTGGAGTGAGGGAGGGAAGTAGAGGTGGGTGGATGGATGGATGGGGTGGAGGGAGGGAGGGAGGAAGGAAGAGGTGGGTGGATAGATAGATGGATGGATAGGTGGATGGGGTGGATGGATCAAGGGTGGGAGGGAGATGAATGGAAGAGGTGGAGGGAGGGAGAGGTGGGTGGGTGAGTGGGTGGGTGGATGGATGGATGGATGGATGGGGTGGAGGATGGGTGGGTGGGTGGGGTGTGGGTGGAAGAAGAGATAGACAGGTAAATTGAATAAATAGAAGATAGATGGATAGATTGGATAGATAGACTGGATAGACAAGTTGAGTAGATAGATAGATAGATAGATAGATAGATAGATAGATAGATAGATAGATAGATAGATAGATAGATAGATAGATGGATGGATGGATGGATGGATGGATGGATGGATGGATGGATGGATGGATGGATGGATGGATGGATGGATGATAGATAGATAGATAGATAGATAGATAGATAGATAGATAGATAGATAATGAAGCTATAGATAGACAAAGACAGTCAGACAAGCTGAGTGAATAGAAAGAGAGAGAGAGAGAGAGAGGAGGGAGAGGGAGAGGGAGAGGGAGAGGAAGAGGGAGAGAGAGAGAGAGAGAGAGAGAGAGAGAGAGAGAAGAGAGAGAGAGAGAGAGAGAGAGAGAGAGAGAGAGAGAGAGAGAGAGAGAGAGAAATTGAATTGCTAGATTAGTTTAGATGAATCATATCAGATTTTAGTTTTAGGAGATAGGGTCCCTCCCCCTTTCTGACCACATCCATACCTGCTCAGGTACAGATCTGGATATTGATAACATCTCATCTGCAATAGGATGGAAGCAAAGCATTAGGAGGAGAAGCAGAAGGAAAAGTAGGTGGATATTGTAACCTAGAGGGAAGAGTTGAAGTGAGATGTTCAAAAATAGCACCAATTGCAAGTACTCAAAATACATGCCATATGCCAAGTTTCCGATTTTGTACCGACTTGCCGTTGTCGTCATTCTCCTGCTTTAGGTTTTTTTTTATTCAGCTTTCTCTCCCGGATTGCAAAATGCAAATATCTCCTTCAGGTTGTGCATCGTATAGTTTTAAAGGATTTGTAGCATTCTTTGATAACCCTGGTTATTGTTAAATCCCCCAAAGAATTGCAGAATCATTTATAAAGTTGGAAATCATGGCAACATTCCCCAGGTCTTTTTTATGGAGAATATGAAAGGGGTTGTTGAAGGAAAAGCCTTCATCGTGGTTCAGTCCAAGCTGGGAATAAACAACATGGCAACTGCTTTAGGAAGAAAGTTGCAGTTTATTGGAGAGGAGAGCCAGACAGGAAGATGGCTCTGAAAGAAGAGAGAGAGCGCGCACATGTAGGGAGTGGATTTTTATACCTTTTGAGTCTTTTGTTTGGAGTTGTTCCTGTGTCATGTACTTTGACCTGAGTCTGAGTGTGCCCCTTTGGCATTTGTGGGTTAATCCTATTATGTCCTGTCTTAGAGTTTGGGTGGGTATGTAGATTTTAGATGTCTTTGTCTTCCTGGATTATTTATATCTGCATTTCTACAGAGCTGGTTTCTGCTTGGGGGACGGAGACTTGAGGCTATTAAGAAAACTGGACATGCTTTTCTGCCTCTTTTAAGATTCTTAGAGGAAACATAATATTCTCCCTTTTAATGTTTCCTGGGGGGTGACTTCCCACAGGTTTTTTTTTAAAAGCAAGCATATTTAGGCACCAGTTCTTCAAATGACCCTTATCCTCATGGCTGGCTCTAATGGCAACCATTCAGGAATTTTTGATGGATGCTATAGTTATGGCCAAATATTAATGCACTTCAGCAATTGGATTAGCCTTCTCGTCTTTTGCTATCCAGTGGAATGGCTGCCATAACATTAAATTTAGTGCTTCAGTGCTAAAAATAATGATTTTTAATGTGTTGAGCTGCCGAAATTCACCTCTCCGGAATGATCAAGAGACTGATATTTTGAGCTGGTTTCTCCATTCCCCACCACCACCACCACGCCGTGTTGCAATTTAATTTGGGACGAAGCATGCAAAGGGGGAATTGTAATAACCTCTCATCTCATCTCTGATTTGTCTTTCTGAAATCTCATTTCCATTTTGGCATTTGGCAAAAGGAGAAGTGAGCTCCGGGGAGCCTCAGTAAAAGGCCCGACACACCCCATCCCCATTCCAAAAGCAACGGATCAATTGGCTGCCCCCGGAATTTCATATTAATACCAGCCATCGAGGAGCGTAAGTCTAATGAAGACAAATTCCACGCTGGATGAAGATCAATAATTCAAGAAAAGTTAGAGAGAGGGGGAGGGAGGGAGGGAAGGGGGCCTAATTTGCAAAGCATCTGCCAGCCGTGCGCCTGGCTATCAAAATTTAGCATGAAAACAATCAACGTGGAACGCGCTGAAAGTTGAGCATTCTTTTAAGCAATGCTTATGAATGGAAAGGCAAGGCTTAGAGCAATTTCTGTGTAGATAGAAGAACAATGAAATGGAAATTAAAGCTTTACAACCACATTCCAGAGTTGAGTACGTCTACATTTTGCTAACAATCAGAAGGGCAGGCATAATCTGTATAACAAGATGAAATAACATTAAAACTCTCCGTTAAAGAGCAGGGAGAAGCGGGGGAAAAAAGAAAATAAGTCAAACATTGTAAAGATACTGTTTTCTTTCTCTTTTTTTCTTTTTTCTTTTAGTCCCTTTGTTTCAGCCTAAAGCCTCTTCCAGAGCAGACAAATATCTTAATCTAATTCTGACAGACTAAAAAAAAATATGTTTTTTTTTAAAAAATACAATTAAGACCAAGCAAACTGCTATTAATAGCCTGGCATTTTCTTGTTCGCTTTTTCTTATTATTATTTCCACCTCTCCTTCTTCTTTTCTTCTTCTTTTTCTTTGGAAAACAGTAATACTGTGGAAGTTTGACAGGATTAAAGGAATTAATATATTAATACGTTATTAGCCTGTTCATGAGAGATTTTCCAATCTTTAATGTTGCGAGCCGTTTGTCCTATAATAGAAAGCACACTGTAATTGCCTTTAATTGCTCCGTTGTGACTAGGTATTGTGGCATGTGTGAGGTTGTCTCCTATTGTTCAAAATCCACTGTCATGTGATGCACCAAAGCTGAAAGTTCAAACGCTTCTCTCTCTCTCTCTCTCTCTCTCTCTCTCTCTCTCTCTCTCTCTCCTTCTTCTCTCTCTCTCTCTCTATCTCTCTCTCTCTCTCTCTCTCTCCTTAATGCTTGGCGCATAAACCAACATTGCTCAAAATAAGCCAAGGTTTGCTATGTGATTTGCAACTTGTCTCTTGGTGGAACTTTACAGTCAAAGTCATTAAGATTCCATCCCTCAAAAGACAGGATCTGTATTTCGAAAGCCATTCTTATCAACCTTAGCAAGTTTGTAAGTTATTTGCTCCAAAAACACAACTATCCATCTGTCTGTCTGTGTCTATTTCAGTGGTTCATTTGGATGGTCCCAGTTATGGAGGTCCGTGTTCAGCTAAGCAGGCTGATAAGTCCAAATTACAAATAGTTATGAATGGTGTGCCGTCAAACGTTAATTGGAACAGGAAGAATTCCTGTAGTTGTTCTTCCTGGCTCCCAAAATGTGACAACATCAGCCAGTCTATCACTTGCGTTGGGACAAGAGAGGGGAAAATTCAGAGTTTTCAACGTAGGTAGAGACTCATTCTGCTTAGAGCATTCAACAAGTCAATTAAGTGCAATTGTGTTGCAGCCTCCAGGAACATGGTGGCATCCGATGGTATTCAAATCCAGATGTTTCTCCAGCTGAGTGTCAATGCTGCTAACATTGGAACATTGGAACCATGACACTGAGCTTGTATGCACAGTTCTGACCCTTCTATTTTCTCTCACTAAGTCATTAAGTCAGAAGAGAGCTGGATGGGACCTTGGAGGTCATCTAGTCCAACCCCCTGCTCAAGCAGGAAACCCTAGACCATTTCTGACAAATAGTTGTCCAATCTCTTCTTTAAAATCTCCAGTTTTGGAGCATTCACAACTTCTGGATGCAGGTTGTTCCACTATTCTAATTGTTGGGAAATTTCTCTTTAGTTCTAGGCTGCTTCTCTCTTTGCTTAGTTTCCAACCATTAATAATAATTAATAATGATAATAATTAATAATGATAATAATAATAATAATAATAATAATAATGATAATAATAATAATAATAATAATAATAATAATAATAATAATAATAATAATAATAAAGTTGGAAGGGACCTTGGAGGTCATCGAGTCCAACCCCCTGCTCAGGCAGGAAACCCTACACCATTTTGGACACATGGCTGTCCAGTCTCTTCTTAAAAACTTCCAGTCTTGGAGCATTCACCGCTTCTGGAGGCAGGTTGTTCCACTGGTTAATTGTTCTAACTGTCAGGAAATTTCTCCTTAGTTCTAGGTTGCTTCTCTCTTTGGTTAGTTTCCATCCGTTGCTTCTTGTCCTGCTTTTGGGTGCTTTGGAGAATAGCTTGACTCCCTCTTCTTTGGGGCAGCCCCCTGAGATATTGGAACACTGTCTTGCCTTCTGGTGCTTTGGAAAATAAGTTGACCCCTCTTCTTCTTTGTGGCAGCCCCTCAAATACTGGAATACTGCTATCATGTCCTTCTCTAGTCCTTCTTTTCTCTAGCCAAACCCAAATCCTGCAGCCGTTCTTCCTATGTTTTAGTCTCCAGGCCTTTAATCATCTTACTTGCTCCTCTCTGCACTTTTTCCAAGGTCTCAACATCTTTTTTTGGTAACGGGATGACCGAAACTGGATGTGGTCTTGCTAAATTCTCACTTTAGTGAACTCTTACTAAACTTTCCTTGTCCCAGTTCGTTCTGTCCCGTTTAGCTATGAACATTTGGGAACTGTAAACATCTAAATTCTTCATTCTTCTCCCAGCTTGAAGAAAGAAAGAAAGAAAGAAAAACAAAATAACTCTTCACTTAATCACATCTAGAAATACTCAGCGAGATGCTAAGCCCCGATAGAGATGGATGAAGCTGTTTTACAAGCTGGTTTTCTTCCCACAGTTATAAAAACATTACCCGTCAAAAGAGGGCTGCTTGTTTATGTAGATATTTACACGGCGTATTTGTTTTAGGAAGTTGTTTTTCACTCTTCGTATAATCCATTCTTCTTCCTTTTGTTGCTAAGAATCAAATGGTTCTGCTCTAATGTATTTTTTTCCCAAGACTGCTTTTATAGATTCCTTGTATGGAAATTGTGTTTCTCAGTAAGCTGCCCATAATCAAATTATTCCCGCCGATACCGTCCATTAATAGGGCATCTTTTACATCATTTTTCGCTAATCTTCCCCAGTTAAACTCACCTGGGCTTCTTAATCTTGAAGAAAGTTAAGGAAATATTAACCCCAAACTAAGCTATAGGTTTGTTTGTTTTTTACAGATACTCATGTCTCAAAATGCACACTTTCTTACATGTTTGCTATTAAACTACAGAAGCAGGAGTTTGAATTGGCCCTTTTATGACTTGTGGACTTCTATATCTATCTATCTATCTATCTATCTATCTATCTATCTATCTATCTATCTATCTATCTATCTATATCCATCTATATCTATATATCTATCTATATCCATCTATATCTATCTATCTATCTATCTATCTATCTATCTATCTATCTATCTATCTATCTATCTATCTATCTATCTATCTCTATATATCTATATCTATCTATTGCTGGTCTATGACCGTAATAAAGTTATCTATCTATCTGTCTGTCTGTCTGTCTGTCTGTCTGTATCTATCTATCTATCTATCTATCTATCTATCTGTTCTGTCTGGCCCCTCTCAGCTCATTAAAATCCACATAAATATGTCTTTAAGAGGTTTATTTAACACATTTCAAAAGAATTCACTTCAAAGCACGCTGCTGGCATTTTGCTGGCAGAAACAGCCAAGTCTCATTTATTTACATTTAGATTAAAACATGCTCCTTCCACACCTTCCAATTAACTCACTCTTTCTTTATCACATTGTCCAAGGCCTCATTATTCTCCCGTAGATTTCCAAAACATCAGAAGACTGAATTCAAACGCACGGCTCCAGATATCAGGCTACTCCTTGATTAACGTTGCTAGTGACAAAGGCGTAGTCTCTCTGTCCCCTTCTAATATAGTTTCCGATACGTCACTTCCCCCCATTACTTCCTTTTCCCACTTAACTGACACCTTCGTTTATCAAACCTTCGGAATCTCGGATCAAGCCATCTATCTTCTTGCTCCAAATCTGACCCCTCACTTTGCGAATCTGACCCAGACTGCCTGTAAATCTCCTCCCTGTCTGTCTCAGCTGCCGGGAGGGGAAAATACCCAGAGGGGCCTGGCTGCTCTTCCTCGGCTGCCGGGAGGGGAAAACACCCAGAGGGGCCTGGCTGCTGATCCTCATCCTCTGATACTTCCCAAGCTGGTCTAGGGACACTCACAACACTATCTATCTATCTATCTATCTATCTTTATTTATCTATCTATCTATCTATCTATCTATCTATCTATCTATCTATCTATCTATCTATCTATCTATCTATCTATCTATCTATATCCATCTATATCTATCTATCTATCTATTTATCTATCTATCTATCTATCTATATCCATCTATATCTATCTATCTATCTATCTATAATAAAGTTGGAAGGGACCTTGGAG
>JARGCV010000110.1:267500-270000 GCA_034064705.1 Bothrops alternatus | reverse complement strand
AACCCGGAATTAAGGAGGAATTTCCTGACAGTGAGAACAATTAATCAGTGGAACTCCTTGCCTCCAGAAGTTGTGGGTGCTCCAACACTGGAGGTTTTGTAGGAGAGATTGGACAGCCATGTGTCTGAAATGATGTAGGGCTTCCTGCTTGAGTAGTGGGTTGGACTAGAAGATCTCTAAGACCCCTTCCAACTCTATGAAATCTCCAGCCCGAACTTCCAGAGACTTCTGAATGGTCCCTCCCAAGACCCGACCAATTTTCCAGGATTTTGAAGGCCAAGAACAAGACATGAAGGGAGGATGACTTTCCTGTGTTGTCTCAAGAAAGATAGGAAGCCCTAAACGTTTTTGTTTGTTTTTGTTTTTTAAAAAAAAAACCTCCTTGTTGACTTTGTAAACTTGACATTTAAAAAAAAATACTAGAAAGGAAAAAAGAATAGATTCATCCCTTTCTACGGAGTTTGGGATGGTTTTCTAATCAACTTTATTCATCTTGTAATCCTACCCTGGATTTTTTTTTTCCATTTTCCTTTTTTGTTCGGTGGTAATAACTGCCGAGTGGGGAAGGATAAAAGTACTTATTATTTTGTCCATGTGTGATCACAGCCAGTATTTTCCAATTTTGCTTCCACACAGGTAGCCAATGGAACAAAAGAGAAGCTGTATCCTTTATTTATAAGTAACAATTTCAGCTTTATTAAGGTACTGGCAGAAGAAGAAGAAGAAGAAGAAGAAGAAGAAGAAGAAGAAGAAGAAGAAGAAGAAGAAGAAGAAGAAGAAGAAGAAGAAGAAGAAGAAGAAGAAGAAGAAGAAGAAGAAGAAGAAGAAGAAGAAGAAGAAGAAGAAGAAGAAGAAGAAGAAGAAGGAGAAGGAGAAGGAGAAGGAGAAGGAGAAGGAGAAGGAGAAGGAGAAGGAGAAGGAGAAGGAGAAGGAGAAGGAGAAGGAGAAGGAGAAGGAGAAGGAGAAGGAGAAGGAGAAGGAGAAGGAGAAGGAGAAGGAGAAGGAGAAGGAGAAGGAGAAGGAGAAGGAGAAGGAGAAGAAGAGGAGGAGGAGGAGGGAGGAGGAGGAGGAGGAGTTTTCCCACCTTCTGATCAAGAGCCAGCATGATCATCCATGGTCCTGGAGATACTTGGACAAGGAAAATAGTCCAAGTTTTCTCTTCTCTTGTCTCTCCTTCCCTCTCTCCCTTTCTTTTTCTCTTCTCTCTCCTTCCTTCTTTCCTTCTCTGCTCCCTCCCTTTCTTCTCCTCTCCTCTCTCCTCTCCTCTCCCTCCTTCCCTCACTCCCTTTTTTCTTCTCTTCTCTCTCCTTCCTTCCTTCTCTCCCTCCCTCCCTTTCTTCTTCTGTTCTCTCCTCTCCTCTCCTCTTTCCTTCCCTCCCTGCCTCCTTTTCTTCTTCTCTTCTCTCTCCTCCCTCCCTCCCTCCTTCTCTTCACTTCTCTCCTCTCCTCCTCTTTCCTTCCCTCCTTCCCTCCCTCCCTTTCTTTCTTCTCTCTCTCCTTCTCTTTCTTCTTTCCTTCTCTCCTCTTCTCTGGAAGGTGCCACCATCTCCTCAGTGGCTGCTTCCAATGGACCATCTTAGCATCCTGCCTGCAACGCTACCTTTCACGCAACCGCCCGCTTATTTATTGATGAATGACTGTATCGATATGTAAATACACTATCGGCCTGCCACGCATGCATATTTACATACGCTCCTTCAGGTTTTCTTAATTATTTCATCACTTAGCAGTCCACATTTAAGTCTGCTGGGTTTTCATTACCAAAACGCCATGTCTTTAAAAAAAAAAAAAGTCCCAAGGTTTATCTTGTGCAGTGCATATGTGTGCATGTCGTCTCATTTTTGGCTTCTTAATGATCTTTTAATGAGATGTCAATTAACGAGGCAAACTTGGGGAGGCAGGCGCTGAGGAATGGTTGCTATCCAGTGCATTACAATTGTTCAGACTGCAATAATTCTTGAAATAGCATACTTTCTCTCTCTCCCTTTCTTTCCTCTCTCTTTCGCTCCCTTTCTTTCTCTCCCCCTCTCTCTTTCTCCCTTTCTCTCTCTCCCTTCCTTTCCTCTCTCCTTATCTCTCTCTCCCTTTCTCTCTCTCCCATTCTTTCTCTCCCCCTCTCTTTGTTTCCTCTCTCTTTCTCTCCTTTTCTCTCTCTCCCTTTCTCTCTTTCTCTCCTCTCTTTCTTTTTCTCTCCCTTTCTCTCTCCCATTCTTTCTCTCCCCCTCTTTCTCTCTCCCTCTCTTTGTTTCCTCTCTCTTTCTCTCCTTTTCTCTCTCTCCCTTTCTCTCTTTCTCTCCTCTCTTTCTCTTTTTCTCTCCCTTTCTCTCTCCCATTCTTTCTCTCCCCCTCTTTCTCTCTCCCTCCTTGTCTGCTCTCTCTCTTTCTCTCCTTTTCTCTCTCTCTCTCCCTTCCTCTTTCTCTTTCTTTCTCTCCATTTCTCTCTTTCTCTCCTCTCTTTCTCTTTTTCTCTCCCTTTCTCTCTCTCCCATTCTTTCTCTCC